>CAIGQW010053418.1:789808-810580 GCA_903798125.1 Danio choprae
ATTTCACTCACATTTTGACGGTCTATCATCAGTATACATAACTGATATATTGATTTAAACATAAAACAACATGCTTGTTTTGACCTATGCTTATTAAAATATGTAATTTAGGAATTTATGATGCTAAATTTGATCATTTAATTTATTTAAAAACGTATTTTTTTGACAAATAGGTAAAACCTAGTCTTTTGAAGGACTTTGACAAGACTTAAAATAACAATTAATTTGTATTTAGACTTTTAATACATCATCACTATGGGTCTCATTCACTAACCATGCATACACACAGATTTATACGTGCAATGGGCAAATGGACGTTTTCACAAACAAATAATGATTCATCAACTTTCATACTAAAATTTATTCTAAATCTACCCAAAAATTCAAGAACAACTTGTACCACAAGTACGCAATTATCATGTATGCCCGGGCCTTATAAACATGTATAAATTAGATGTAATTAGATACGTTATTTACAGGGTGAATTAAAATTAAGTAGACATTAAAAAATGATTTTCAGTGTGTGTATATATATACAGGGGTTGGACAATAAAACTGAAACGCCTGGTTTTAGACTACAATAATACATTAGTATGGTGTCAGGCGTTCTTTTGCAGCCAATACAGCATCAGTTTGTCTTTGGAATGACAGACACAAGTCCTGCACAGTGGCCAAAAAGATTTTGAGCCATTCTTCTTGCAGAATAGTGGCCAGGTCACTACGTGATGCTGGTGGAGGAAAACATTTCCTGACTCGCTCCTCCAAAACACCCCAAAGTGGCTCAATATTATTTAGAGCTGCTGACTGTGCAGGCCATAGGAGATGTTCAACTTCACATGCATGTTCATCAAACCACTCTGTCACCAGTCTTTCACAACCAATGTGTTTTTTTGTTTCAGAGGAGAATCAGAACACATGTATGAGTGTGTTTCCGCAGATAAAGCACTGGCTGCAAGAAGTGGCATTGCCCAGGGCAGAGCTAGCACAACCCATATGCTCATTTGTTGGCATGACTGTGGCAAACAATCGTAAGCACATCAGCAAAATAACTCCATCTTACATGCTCATTTTCTCACCTCATGTGAATGTGTTTTTCAGCCTATGCTCAGGAGTATTTTGTGTCAGTGGGAGGCCTGGATTCACTCTCAGACACTCTTACCAGAGTTTTATCTCAGTCTACACATAGTGCTTCTGTTTGTAAGATGGCTACGATAATCACTAAAACCCTTTCTGCCTGCATCTCCAACAATGGTAAGACACATGCATGCACACCCCAGATAACCATACTGGGTATATTTGGGTTTTCAGTTTTCTTTCTCTTTTTGTCTCAGAGCAGTTGGGATCTTCTTTATCAAAGCTGAGGGTTATTCCAGGACTGCTGCGTCTGTTGTCCAGCCCAAACCTTGACCCACAAGATCAGCTTGCTGTGGTATTAACGACTGGACATCTCACTGATGCTTGTGGTCAGTTTTTGCTAACATACGGTGGTAAAACGTCTCACATTCTTTCAAGTACAAAACTGTAGTACTGCATTGCAAAAGATAAAATACGTATTTTTAAGTAATCCACAAGTGTCTAGACTGGTAAAAATTCCTAATGCAAACAATTTGTTTCTTAGTAAGTTATAAATTAAACAAACCATGTGCTGCATCTACTGTAATGTGAAGCACCACATAAGGTTTAATTGTCTTTAGTAGCATTGAACTATTCAAATTCAGTGTAGACACAGGGCTAGAGCCTGTATTGGGATGTTGTATGTAACGGAATTGTGTTTTGATCTGCATCATGAAATCACTGGAATTACATAATAGACCTGAAACTGTATTTTTGACATATAATCACCCTGTCATCTGATACACCAATTTTAATATGTCATTCTATGCATGGGACTATGGAAATGTATAATTTCTGTTCATATACAAGTGCCAGAAATAGTCGAAATATCTAAAAGTTCTTAAATCAAGAAGAATTTACTAGACAAAGACAAAAGTCAATCAGTTTTTCTTTAAATCAAGCAAAGAAAATAATAATCTGCCAGTGGGGTCAGCAAATAAACTTGTTTTTAGAATATTTTGCTTACCCCACAGATTATTTTGCCTGATTTAAGAGGAAAGTCACTTAATTTTGACCAGTTATTTCTGAAAACAGAAAAATATAAACATTTTTACTTGTCTAGAAAATGCCTCTTGGTTTTAGGATTTAATTTAGGGACTTGAACCAAAACAAAAAGCTCAAAGTAAGAAAAGAAATTCAAATATGAATGGTTGGTCCTGATTCTCACTTCAGCATCTTATCTTCACAGTATCATCACAAATGGCTGCTTTTACGCTTTAGTTATAAATACCATTTGTTTTGCCTATGTTTTTGTATATTGTTGTAATTATTCTGTTTTCTATCTGTGCAGTAGAACAGCAGTCGCAGTTGTTGTCAGCAGGAGGTTTACCCGTTATAATTACACTGCTCACTGAAACCAGTGATGAAGAGCTCAAAAAAGCAGCCATATTCGTACTTCACACCTGCAACAGAATCAGTGAGTTTCAGTTTTTTTTATATTCTCACAAGGTTAGGCTAAATGGCTGTAGTAGTATGCTGAAGATAAAGAGTATAAGAATAAATATAAAAATCACAGCGAAGTTGCTACAAAGCCTTTTTTTAAATACAAATAAATGTCAGGCAAATGCTAGTCTAAGAGCAGGCATACACTATGCAACTTCTTTGCAATTTCCATGGCGCCAACTCGCTGCAAGGAAAGATAACATGCGATTTAAAGCCAAACCTCACAATACATGTGCACACACTATGCGGTCCAGTCTGATTGCTTAGAAGTGCTCACATTGCCCATATTGGTGTCTGTGTAAATGTACTCTGTGTATCTATTCCCAGCTTAGAAGGTGCATGCTTTTAATTGAAGTACTAATGATGTGCTATTAACTTCAGGTGACCACATCTAACAGCCTTTAGTCCTGATTTCATTTTCCAGCTGAATCATTAGGCCCAGGTATGTCCACTTTGGATCTAAATGAGTGTGACAGAGAGGGACACTGGCGGTCAGCTGGACAGATTCTTCAGAGAATACAGCTGCTAGAAAAAAAGGTTATTTGTGTATGAATGTTCTAAAATTTCACAATATTTGCAGCACTGTTGTCATTTGGTGAATTAAATTCTACATTCCTAAACTTAACTTTTATCAACCAAATTATGCTCTCTAATTTTCAGATTGGTAAGAAACTATGGGAAAGAGACCCCAAAAGCCAACCACACAGCATGCAAAGGTCAGACTCACATATGGAATGCAATGATGAAGCGTGGGAGGGTTCTGTGTTGCGAAAGGTCAAAGGTAATCATCGAGTATATGGGGAGTTCCGTGCAATTCCTGCAGGAACTCCAATCACAAGTGAAATACTGCAAAACCAAGATTGTTTGGTAAGTATGTATACACATTGATTTCTAATATGTAAATCTTAAACATTCTGGATCAGGTTACAGCAGTTTTAACAACTTTGTGGTAATAGAGCTAGCTAACGTAAACATAAGATTGTGTGTTTGTGTATGTGAGCAGCAGCCTCTCAGCTCTGAAGAGGGTTTGAGTCCTGTCCAAGTCAAACTTTTTAAAGGCCCTAACTGGGAAAAGAGCAAAAAGAGAGAGCATGAACAAAAAAGAGAGAATGAGAGGAGTGACAACCAGGAAACAAGGAGAGAAGGAGTGAACAAGAGTGAATTGAAGGGGAAAATAAAGTCTGAAAGAGTGGTGAAGCGATTAAAGATGATGAATCTAGAGTCTGACGATGATGGTTCTGAACTTCTCCAAAGCTGCAGCACTCCAACAGGGGGCAACAGAGATACACAGGGGTAAACAAACACACATGAGTTTTTCTAGATGCACACATTAGGTGGATTCCATTCTGAAGGGCTCATCACTATGCCCTAATTAGAACATAGGGATGAGCCCTTCCGAATTGAGTGCAGTTTTCACACAAAACAACTTCATTGCTCAAAGGATCATGGCTTAAAGCAGGGGTGGCCAAACTTGGTCCTAGAGGACTGGGTAGGGTTGCACCAGCTGATCGTAAGTTCTTTCTTAAACTGGAACGTAAAGTCCACATTAGGGGCTTAGTAACTACTAGCTAGTTTGTAACTAAATTTGTTCTCACTTTGGTTGTACCACATGTTAGGGCAAACCGTAGTTAGTAGCTCGTAAGCTCTCCGTAAAGTCATGCGTAGTCGCATTGAATGACGTAATATCCAATAAAAAGCATTTAAATCGTTAAACTGCTTTAAGATTCTGCAACTAATGCATCTATATATGACTGTCCTATGAAAATTTAATTATAAATTACATTTTTATAGCACATTAACTTACAGTCAGTCACTAATAACAGACGACGCACACATCTGCATCGCGAACCGTGAATACATGCAAAGTTATCAAAACTTGATTTTTTTTTAATATCCTACTCATGTAAGAGAAAAGAGCAGGAGGAAAAACTCAGTCGTGAAGAAATCCTGGTTTTAATTGATGGATACAATAAACACAAAACACTCATTGAAAGAAAATTAAACTTCTTTCATAAACTGAAAAAAATGCGAGATTAGGGAGGAAATTAAGTCTGTGAGGGGGGGTGCTGTCGTAAATATTTAGTTGAAACATAGCGTTACATTTACACTAAGTTCAGTGGTGCAACACAAAAATATTTAGTAGTGTGTAAGTTGTAACTTAGTGTCCCTTTAAGTCACAACTAGGCTATGTTATAACTTATCCACTGCTGGTGCAACCGGCCCCTGGTGTCTTGGAAAGTTTAGCTCCAACCCTAATCAAATACACCTGAACCAGTTAATCAAGCTCTCGAGATATACTAGAAACGTCCTGTCAGGTGTGGTGAAGCAGTTTGGGCACCCCTGGCTTAAACTGTCTTGTATTTTTTTTCAAAATCTTTCATTCCAAAGGACCCTTCAAAATGGCCAGTTTTGATCCCTTTTTGAAATGACACTTCATTATGGCGGCCGTTATTTTTTCACTGCGACGTGCCCTTTCATTGTGTGATATATCCCGATTGGAACGCACCGGTTGTCTACATACATGTAGTTTGATGTCTTTATAAAAGTCTACATTTACAATGCTTATTTTGCTAGCGCTTTCCCAGTGCTGGGTTACGGCTGGAAGGGCATCCGCTGCGTAAAACATATGCTGGATAAGTTGGCGGTTCATTCCGCTGTGGCGACCCCTGATTAATAAAGGGACTAAGCTGAAAAGAAAATTAATGAATTTTGCTAGCACACATTATTATACTTTTAGTTAATCTGTGGTTAATTAATCCACAAAAAAAATAATGTTTTGCTAATATTCGATTAAAACCAGACAATTCACTTTTGGGTTTGGAGTGGTGGACCTTCTGTGTTGACGTCAGTTTGACACTTCAGCCACAATATTCTTAACTACGCCCCTCTTACCGTTAGTTTGCTATGATGGAATGATGCAAAACAAAAAAGCCCCACCCCCCCCCCCCCCCCCCCCCCCTCCCCTACTCCATATTCCATTTTAGTTGGATCAACATATAGAAATAAAAAATTCCACAGCTTCCAGTTCACGCAGACTATAAACGGATATTCCGAATTATTCTTGCTTCTTCATTCTTACTTGTTTTATTCAGGATTAGCATGTTCACATAAAATCCAGATTCACATAAAGCATTTCATGTCGATGACTTTTCAAGACCGAGTCAGTAAATTTTTCCTCCTCAAGGGAGTGACATTTCTCTCTCGGTTTTATTTTTCTTGGGTTTCAGCCTAGATATTTTCAGACAGCCTGATCCCGTGAAGAGAAACCAGCACGCACCCTCTCTCTCAGATGGTAAATCTTTCTTAAAACATCAAACTCTGTTTGTGCTAAGTCACAGTTTATCCCGTCACTCCTCCTCATCTACTGTATAGAATTATTTCTTTGTTATTCATGTGATGTTTAAGATAAATCCGTTTTGCTGAATTCTGTTTTCAGATAAGATGTCTCTGTGCACTGAGCTGTTAGACAAAGAAATTAACAAGTTTCTGAAGCCACCATCTGCTTCGAAGTCCAGCACTCTACGCTGTGCAGGTGTGTGTCTGTATAAATGCACACAAATAACGCAAGATATTAAAGGGATAGTTCACCCAAAAATAAAACCTATGTCATCATTTACTCTTCCTCATGTGCTTTTAAATCTTTGTGTTTCTTTAACACACAAACGGAGATATTTTGAAGAACCCATTGGTACACATTGACTTCCATAGTAGGAGAAAATGGTCAATGGGTTCCAGCTACCAGCATTTTTCAAAATACCTTATTTTGTGTTCAACAGAAGAAAGAAACTCAAATAGATTTGGAACAAGTGATGAATAAATACAATTTTTGGGTCAACTATCTCTTCAAAAGCAATGCATTCTGCCACTTTCTGCTTCATTATTCTTTCTATCTTGTATCTTCTTTTTCTCCACACTGTCTCATATACACACACACATTTTCTATCTCTCAGGTTGTGTGAAACATATGAATGAGCTGAACAGTTGGTCATTTGGGGCTGTGTTGAGTAGCTGCAGATTTCAGTGTGACTTTCACTTGGCACTGAGAGAGGCAGAGGATCGATTCAGGAGAAGCCAGCCATTAAAGAGGACTAGCCACACTCTGACACACACTCACATCAACACACACCACAAAAACAGAGAGCACAGCACAAGCGCTCAAGAGCATAAAGTGAGGAGCGAGAGGGAAAAACACAAGCTGAGTCACCAATCATCAGACAGATGTAAGAGACGGCGTCTTTCACAATTGCTTTACTAAAACAAGGCCTGGAGAACCGAACACACCCTCGTGATTTGCATTTAGTAATTTAGCAGTTGCTTTCATATGAAGCAACAATGTGTGTTGGGGAAAGATTTATAATTAAATATATATTCTGTTTGAAAATGGTTTATATAATAGACTTTGTCATTCCACATGGTAGTACAACAAAACTATTGGTGATCTTTTAGCAACAAGTGCCCATAGAATTATACATAAAAAAAGCAACATATAAAAAAATAATACAGATAATAGACAATATAAAATAAATTAGGAATATACAAAAAAGAGCAACACAACAGGATGTTTAAGTGGAATCTATACTTCGAAATTCTTCAAGGCTAAAATATTTCTCTTTTTTTGTATATCTTTAATTTATTTTATATTGTCTTTTATATTTATCTGTATTATTTTGTATATTGCTCTTTTATTGTATTTTGTATTTTTATGACAGATAGTCTGGGAATATGATGCAGTTTTTAGGTATCATGCCCCCTTATTGCGCAGTTAGTAGTAACAAAGGCTGCGTCTGAAATTGCATACTTCCATACTATATAGTACGCTAAAAACAGTTTTCGAGCCGAGTAGTATGTCCGAATTCATAGAATTCGAAAAACAGTATGTGAGAAGTACCCGGATGACCTACTACTTCCGGTGAGATTCTGAAGTGCGCATCTGATGATTGTTGCTAGATCGGACATGGTTGCGGCCGCAAGTTAATGAAAATGATTTATATCATTTATTAAATTTCCCATTTATTGTATTTTAATAACGTCTACCCCCATCTAAACCCAACCGTCACCGTATTATTTATGCTATCTATTAAATTACCCAATAAATTGTATTTTTTTTAACGCCTACCCCAACCTTAAACCCAACCATCACAGTATCGTAAAAATATTAATTATTGTGTGAGTAAGTGCATATCGCAATTCCGGCCGGCCGCGTATCCAATCTATACTTTACCGCATCTGATGGACGCCACGAGAGAATTCATGAATGGGAGTGAAGCGATGCAGTTGACAAAATGGCGGTTGTAGTATGTCCGAGTTCTATTCATGCTACTCGCATTCATACTGTATAGAACGTGCTTTTCTAACGGTCAAGTAGTAAATTCAAATGCAGTACCTACTGAGTAGTAGGCGATTTTGGACACAACCCATGCCACTTTAAGGCAGATCATTTAACTTGGCGGCCATCTTTCTCAGGCAGTATGCTCAGGCATTCTGTTTAAATGGGGAAACATTAAATTCTCCAAAACTGTTTGCCAAGCTTACGATTAAATTTCATATTTGGAATCACCAATAATATGAAACTACAACATTCTCTTTAGTTTCGTTCCTAAATGTTCAAATGACACCAATTCTGCAGAAACTCTCATAAAAACACACATATGGTCAGAGCCCCTTCCTCGAGGAATCGACAGTTTATTTTGATCGACAATTGGCTCCTTTACTAGAAGGCAGGGCTTAATTTGTCATATTTACCGTTACATATGTCCCCATTCAAAACTATACGAGTGACATGTCATGTGTATTCTATAGTCTTTGACAGCATGCAATGTTTAACAACAGTATTGTGTATTAGCATAATTTTTAGTGCATTTTATATTTCATTACTGCTCAGTAATTCTTCTGTGTCCAGGTTATAGGCTCACACCCCTGAGAAGACCTCGTGAAACATACAGTAAGTGTTCCTTTCCTACTATAAGAACAAATTCTTACACGTCTTTTTGAGTTTGATAGAGAAGACAGTGGGATTTAGAGGTAACATTCATAGTACCTGTGCCACTAAAGAACTGGAAATATAAAATAACTGGTAAGAACAGGAAAGAACTGGTATATAATATTGAATATTGTTCCGTAACACAAGACGCAGGACTGTGCTTTCCACTTTTGTCTATGACGTTAAAATGTCTTTCCATCTTTACTTAGTTTTTTTGTTTGTTTTTTTTTTCCCCCTCTTCGTGTCCTCCTTTTACCCTCAGTCTCACTCATTCCATTCTTTCCATTGCCGAGTTATGGTCTCTGAGTGCTGTTCAGTTGTTCCTATATGGCTTCTTTCCCATAACCACAAGACTTTTTCACTCGACTTTCTAGAGATGTTCTCAGTATAATTGTCAAGTAAATGGTAATGTACCGTTATCCAGTCATTATCACAATTCAAGACCGGAAAGGGTGAGTCGACCCCAACTAAAAGGTTTTATTTGAGCTTTTTTACAATCGTGAAGGTGGCACTAATGCATTCTTGTTCAAATGAAATGAGCAATTTACAGTTTAGCATTCATTTATGCAGAAATATTTTGACTTGTAAAAATCAAGCATTTCAGAGACCCTTGTGACTGGAGTTACAAATTTAAATTGGATGTGCTTCTAAAGGTGAAATTAAAATAATTTTTTTTTAGATTTTAGTATCAGTATGTTAGCGTTAAGAATATCTATAAGGTAGAGTGCTCCAAATCAATGATTAATGATTTTTTTCAAGTCATCTATTACTTCAGTCATCAAATCTTGACTAAGCAAATGCTCTCTAGGATGTGAAATGTCCCGCCTTTTTAAAGAGGCTTCTCACACTCTCACTGGAAGAGCTGTGATAAAACAAAATGCTATTGGCTGTTTTTTTGAAGGGAGGAGCTACCATATGTTCCGCCCTATCTTCATGTTTCAATTGAGATTACGTCAAACATCAGATTAAAATGCACATTTTTAAGCATTTTAGCAACCTTTAAAATGCATCCAGTTGACTAGAATAACTACTAGAGATTTTATGATGATATTTTACAGATAATTTAATTTTATTATGTATTACCATTAAAAATAAAAAAATTAGTTCATAAATCTTCTTCTTAAATTAGCATTTTTCCCAGCCTCCGATGTTCATGTTCAGTTATTTTCCTTTAAAAGCAATGAAAACAATCTATTCTTTGCCATAAATTGAGATTAACGAGCATACACACAGGAGCCTGAATTTTTTTTTAATTTTTATTTTATAATAAAATTTACATTTTCATTGCATTTATAGTCTTCTCTTTTTTTTTCTTTTTTTTGTAAAATATATTTATAATTTATTAGTATTTATAATTAAATCCTTCTTGATGCCCCCTTTATGAGTAAGAATGTCATATAACCAGAGCATATGTGTAGAGAAGATGGTCAACTAGATTGTAGATGGTATTTGCTCCGTGGCATACTATAGTACAGGGTTCTATACAGCGTGTGCACTTTCACAGACTGCCCACTAAATCATTCTAAAGATCAATGTACCTCCCCGCTGCCCTGTGCAAGTTTAACCATTTGTATTGCTTTTGCCAGCATGGACACATTTAGTATGGTTTGGTTCATTAAATCCACTTCCTGTCCCCCTTATCCTGCATTTTCTCTCAGGCCCTGACATGAAACAGTGGACGGATCACAGACATCTCAAAACCTCAGAAGACAATCTCTCCAAAAATGTATAGTACTGTTCATAACTGTAATTTCACACTAACTTACAATGATCTCATCTGAAGCGTTTTAGATTCTCTCAGTCAGTCTTGCTATTTCCTGAATCAAAGAAAATGTACAATTCAATAACTTGCTCTTCCTCTGAAATAACTTGCATCATCTTTAATGGATTTCTCCTTTAGTCTTCAGGCAGACACAGAAAGAGGCAGAACTGGTCTGTTGAAGAGCTGTACTACCTCAGTAAAGGTGTGAAGAGGTTTGGTCACTCCTGGAACACCATCCTCTGGAAGTATCCTTTCCAGCCCGGACGCACCAATGTTGACCTGGCCAAGAAGTTCTATCACATGCAGGTCTCATAATGCTCACTTAAGATTTTACCTTAAGATGGGTGTATTTTGGATAAACTTTATAGGCCTTTTTCCTAAAACGCAAAATTACCCATTATGCTTTGCGTGTATGTGATAGCAGGATGCTTCAAACTTTCGGTCGGCAGCTTGATGTGTATAAAGAGTCACATTTGGACAGCTTTGAAACGATAGTTTTAATCTATTTTACCTGCTTTTAACGTCTTTGAACTAATACTGCTGCTGATCCACCTCCTGGACTGATCATTTAAAAAATGCGATCTAATGGGAATGAAAACAACTGCTGCAAGGCATTTACTCTTACCGTCAGACGGCATATTTTGCCATTTAAATGGAGCATCTTCATCGCTAAAGTGAATTTTATTTTATTTTTTTCCAAATATATAACCAACCCAAACAAATGTAATTCACCAAAATGTTTGACACACACACATACTGTCCCATCAATACATTAAAAGAGTGGCACAAAGTGAAAAAGTGGCATTTTGAAATGACAGAGAAACACATGGTAAATAATACACAATACAAACTAACTGAATGAAACATAAACGGCTCGCGATTAGAACCCACATGCAAATCAGCCAGCATAGTGTCCAGTAACGTACTTTTATTGCTCATTTTTGGAAATTGCATGGCTTGCATACCTGTTAAGTTTCATGCCAGTAATATGGTTTGCTCTATAATGCAGTGATGTGATGTGTGTGCGCGTGCATTGAAGAGCCTGCTGAGCACAGTATAACAGCTGACTGGACGGGAACACTCACTGTATTACAACATCTGTTCTGACGGCAGACACAATTAGGAGAACGTTTTTTTTTTCTCGCGCGCTTGAACCGCATCTGACAGAAGTATAACGGCTTTAACGCACATCTTTCAAAATAAAGTATTGCATCGGAAAAACACTCCGTAAGCCACTCAAACCGGTTTTGCCCCCTACTTTCGGATCGATAATTCCAGTTGAGAAACGCTGTATACGGAAGTTCTAAGCATCCTACCGGAAGTCGCTGGTCGCTATGGCACCTTCCATGCAGCAACGAAGAAAAAGGTCTACACTATAGGACTATGAATAGGGGACCTATTATGCAAAACTCACTTTTATAAGGGGTTTAAACACAGTTAAGAATATAACCAGCTTCTAATGGTAAATATTTCTGACATTCTCCCTATGTAGATCATCATCAGAGGGGGAAAGCCCCGCCTACTAGCGACGATCTCTCCCTCATTAGTGTAGGACATTAGTCTTTTTTTTTTATTTTTTATCTGCCACTATGCTGAGACATAGGCATTTGTAGCTCCTTTCTCTTTTGGAAAGAAATCTCACTTGAATTAAAAGAGACCGTCGCCAAAATGGCACAATTAGGATCAAAGCCTAAATAGGGCAGTTTCAAAGACTTCTAAAACAATATCTGTAATATTTTGAGCTGAAACTTCACATACACACTTTAGGGACATCAGAGACTTGTTTTACGTCTTGTAAACAAAGAGCAGAATAGGTCCCCTTTAAGATGTTTTGCAACATTTCCTATATTTATATTTTATTTCCTATAATTTATTCATTTGATTTATTTTTTCCAATAAATAGGGGTGTCACACCAAAGACAACAAAAAATGTTACATTGTTTTAGCAGCTCCAAAAAAAAAAATCTGAGACAAAAACTTAACAGGTGTATGCCATGGGCTTCACAGGGGGCTTCAGTCACATGATCTTGAATTGGGGTCCTTTAACATAAAAATGTGTTCAGTGGAATTTCCGATTTAAAATGAGCATTTAGTGTCACATCAGAGGACATGGTTTTCAATGACAAAATTAATCAAGTTTCTGTCATTAGAAATGTATTTATGGATGAAAAACATTATTCCCTGAGGTATTTATTAATGATTTTATGATTTTCATTTTCCTTTTATGAGAGCTGTAATTTATTGAACTATGCTTGAAATAGTCGCACCAGAGATTTGGGACATTGAGATTTGGCTCAAATGTAATAAGAGTTGTTTTTATAGCAAAGGGTCCATGAAAGACAAAAATGTTTAGCCATTTGCATTTTAAATGATATCATGTCAATATTAATTATATACATGTGTGAAAATGTGTGTGTGTGTATATGTGTATGTGTGTATATATATATATATATAATTAAATTAAAAAGATCCAGTGTTAATAGACTCAAAACATGTGCTCATTATAAGAAAATGCTAAAGAAACTGTGACCTCTTTGGTATGTGGCCGTCATACTATTACATAACACAGTCTGTCCTTGGTGTCTTTCCAGTTCAAAATGACTAACAAGACATGGCTCAATAAAAATCTAGAATTATCGGATGTTAGCTAATTTGCAATGCCAGTACCTTCGGGACTATGGTTGTATCTAAGCTTTATCGTGAAAAGCAGAGCCCATACTGTAACATATTCTTGCTTCCTGTTTCATTTCCCCAATAGTGCCTTCGCAGAATCCTAATTTCTTTTCTCTCTCTTTTACTGACAGAAAGCCAAAGCACAGGGTGTGGATCTGTCTGTTGCAGAGGCCTTATAAAACATCACAGACTCAAAAAAAAGGATGTTTCTGGATATTTTTGTTTTCAGACTGTATAGTTTTGTCTTTGTTTTTGGTATATAACAAGGTTATGTATTAGAAAAAAAGTTATTAAAAAAAAGGGTAAATATTTAGTTTATTCTAAAGTTTGGTATATTCCCTCTGTTTGTTGGGAAAGTAACGCAGAACTGCTAACATATATATTTGTTTTCAGTCAAATCCACTCGATTTGCATAGGAGTCCATACTGTATATATATATTTGTATAAAGTTCCTGCAGTGATGCTTTCCCATTGCTCCTGTCATCTAAATTCATTCCTCTTATGGCTGAAGTAAACAAAGCTCTGTTATACAAAGATAATGAGGCATGGCATTTCCTTTAGATTCCAGCAAACGGAAGCAGCTTAATATTTCATGAAACTTCACTACGCGTCCAGTACAGAAAACACAGTGAAAAGATGTTTGTTTATCCTAAGAAACCCAAAGTTTCTTAGGATAAGAGCCAGAAAGTTAACCTCAAAAAAAATATATACTAATGTCCCATGAGACCACTTTTCTCTGGAAAGAATGTTGCCCCTCTCCCCAGAAACCTCTCTGAGAACTCTTTAGATGGGGCATGTTATCTTCCCAAAAACTTCACATGAAGCTCCTGTGTATTGGGTTAGTTTATACACTTTTATGTAGCGTTTTGTTTGCACTCCAAATTATTTCACCAATGCAGTTATGTCAAATTATTTTCACTGTCCTTGATGTTTTGTTCAGATGTTATGAATTCTGTAGGAATGCACACTGTTTTATTTGGAGGGGGGGATTGTATAAAATACAGATCAAGGAAGAATGTCATTGTGAGTTGTTGAAGTCTTTTATTTTCATTTACTACAATCATTGTTTTAATGTACATTCTTTTCCATTTCTCCTATGGGAGACTGGCTGGACCGTTCATACACAATCAGCTTGGAAGAATACAGACCATCAAGAAGAAAAAAAATATCAGACAGCTGGTTTACTGCTTGTCGACAAATTGGTAGGAATAACATTAGGAATGTTCATTAGATCTGACATGACTGGTTTGTTTGCCTAGTGGGGTTTACATGTAACTTAGGGTTTTTTGTTTTTTTTTATGGCAGGCTTGTGTAAAATTCACAAGTAAAGGTATGGTTCACCAAAAAATGAAAATCATATGACCAATTTGAGTTCTTTTCTGATGTTGAACACAAAAGAAGATATTTTGAAAAATGCTGATTGCTGGGACCCATCGACTTCCATAGTATTTATTTTTTCCTACTATGGAAGTCAATTGGTGCCAGCAATCTTCAAAATATAACCTTTGTGTTCAACAGAAGAAACAAACTCTTTATGGTTTAAAACCACATGAGGGAGAGTAATGAGATGAGGTAATTTTTCATTTTTTGGTTAACAATCTCTTTAAAGAACAAGGCTAACGTTTTCTAAACGTTTTTCTTAACTGTTCATTATTATTTTATTTTTTTTTACATTTATTTATTAATTATTTCATTCTTACATTTAAATAAATGTATTCTTCGTCCAGTTTGCTACCACAGTTAAATTCTGAATTACACAACCACGTTTCATCACTAAATCCTTGGAAAAGTATTAAAGAAATAAACGTTTTTTCCCCCGACACACATGCATCTAATGACCTTCCAGCTGCTGCTGTCTTCTAAAGGAGAGTATAGTGGTTTAGATGAGGTTGACTGTGTCCACTGCATGCTGTCCCATATCCTCCAAAGTGAATGAGGGATCTGAGTCAGGGATTGTGGTTTCATGAGTCAGTTTACAGTCCACGAGGTCCAATGAGGGCGTCTCCACCTTATCCAGACATTCTTTCTCTACTGGTGCAGGATTGCTACTTTTGTCTTCCCCCATCTCACCGGTCATGGCTTCACTCACCACTGCGACTCCAGAAATGAGGGCTTCTGAGATTGGAGATTTCAGCAGGTCATCCAAGAGGCTGGGTTCAACATCAGAAGCAGCAGGATCAGACTTCTGCTCGGGGTCTTGCTCTGCAGATTCCTTCCCAATCAGACTGACGGATGCCAATGCAGACTCCATTGCTTCAATGCCTTTGTTTACCACATCTTCCACCGGTGCAGCAATCTGTTCAGTGACTGTGTTGACTGTTTCTCCTACAGCTTGTGTGATGCTGTGCAGGACGCTAGTGGAAGAGTCAGGCTTCTCTTCTCCAGGCTTGTTCCCTTCACAACATTTCTGCTCTTGGTTCTCAGTCCCGTCTGCTGTTTCGGTCTCTGCTACAGCTGGACCTGCTGTCTCTGCTCCTATCCCCGCTTCACTCTTCTTTCTACTGAGCTTCGCTCCCATTCTGCTCCCTTGCAATAGAGAGATCACAATTCTTAAACCAAACTCACCCAAGTATAACCATCTTTGAATATAGCAGACTACGTCGGGCTAGAAACATTCACGTTCATTAAAACATCAGAGTGGAAAGAACTTGAGAAAGAAAATGACCCACGGGAAATGGGGTTAGCAAGAACAACAAATTACATAATTTAATTTTTTATATATATTTTCTTTTCCAGCTCAATTAACCCTCTGGTTCTGTTCAGTCAGTTAAACCAAAATGTTTTATTATGATAGATATGTTTGTTACTTTACTTTAGAATGAAGGCTTTGGCATTTGCTATGTACACAATGTAAACTATTGAAAGCTCAATTTTTAGACATCAACCTCAAATCTTTTTTTCTGTTTTAGTGTATTACATATGCAACAAAACTGTTCTTTTTACTTTTTCCACTTTACAGCAGCAATCTGCCACATGTCGTTGAAAAACACGCCAAGTGAACTACTCCAAAATTAAATGCTTCTTACTTGTACTTTTGTTACAAAACAAATAACATTTTAACCATGGGTTAGACATCAGAACATAATGTCCGCTTCTTGTGGTTTTATTGGCCAGCAATTGGGAATGCACAACTTTCATGGGCATTTATGTGATTAATAGCACAAAGGAATGTTATAATTTAGCATATGCAAGACATCGAATTAAAACTCTTCTCGGTATTCTTACCATGTGTATTAAGTACATTATGAGTAGTTAGTATTAGATATGCAAATTAAAGGAGCGCTATTTTCTTTTAACTCTGCCACACCTTCTTCCAACTAATGAAGTGCACTGAACATGGGTCTCATCTGATGACCACACTCTTGAAAAGAGGTTTAGAGCTCAATTACGCTGTAATTCACTTTAAATACATTAAACCGTAAATAAAATGGTGACATTTAAAAAACGTTAGAATTTGTCCTACTGACGTGGCATCTCACCGCTGACTTACCAAAGCAGAGACCGTCTGACACACGGCACACATACTTATTTTTAAATATACCAAACCAAAAAAATAGCAATGTTTGCAATCAAAGTATAAATTAGCCTATAAACTTACCTTTGTTTAACGGTGAATGAGTGGAGACGCAGCAAACACAAAATCAGGGATGGAGAGACTGACTGAGCAAAGGGAGGAAAACTCTGCTAGTGATGTACAGTTACCAGACGAATTGTTCAACTGAGATGATTCTTTGTAATGATTCGGTCGAACCGATTCCCAATTCACTCAAGAGTACTA
This sequence comes from Danio choprae, assembly GCA_903798125.1. Classification (NCBI taxonomy): domain Eukaryota; kingdom Metazoa; phylum Chordata; class Actinopteri; order Cypriniformes; family Danionidae; genus Danio; species Danio choprae. The sequence goes on from CAIGQW010053418.1 coordinate 806,558, forward strand.
TTTAAGCAAATGAAATATATTAATGGACGTTTGCGTATCACAAGTTGCTGTAGTAATATGTGTTTAAGTGCTACTATTGCTCCGTGTTATTTTACATTGCAGCGACAAATAGTTCTATTAAAACTGTCGACCAAAGTTAATAAAGGGTCAGTAAACAATCAATAAAATAAAAGGAAAACAACTAAATTCACTACTTCCGAGAGAACTTTAGCGTTGAACTGGCTATAACAAACTGAATCTTTACGGAATCGAAACAAACTGAATCGATTCTTCTTGATCCTACCCCAGTTTGACTCTCCGTTCATTCTCAGCAGGGCTGTCGGAAATTTGCGCGTCCCACGCACTCTCACTGCCCCGCCCTCTTTCATGACGTCACTGATTGAGTAAAATGTGGAACAATTGATTAAAGTCGTTCATTTTCTGCTTTGTGACTGCACAAATGATTCACTGATGCCCTGGCTTGGAGCCGGGAGCCGTGTTTTCACTGACACAGTTACAAACACACATTTACTTCAAATATTTTGCTGAGAGTAGGCTAACTGGAAAAAAGTGTTGGTAGCCTATAGATAATAATATTTCAGACACATAAACAGAGATTTGGATACAGTTAAGATGCCACTTGACAATACTCAGGATTTGTGAGATGTGGGTTTGAATAAAATGTAAAAAAAAAATAATTATATCAATGTCAGCATTAGCATTCCTTCCACATTTCAAATAAAACTACTAATAATGTAATTTATTCCTTTTTCCCCAGAAAATAACATAACAAATGTTTTCATTTGTTGAGATTCTACTCTTACTAAAATATTGCATTGTCAAAATATATATATAAACATGTCTGAAAACATGGCACTTATTTTATGCAATGCTCTAAAAGACATCTTCAATAAATTAAAAAAGTCATCTACATTTAACAGAATAAGGTAAAAATAATAATATATATATAATTATATATATGGCCTCACGGTGGCGCAGTGGGTAGCACGTTCGCCTCACAGCAAGAAGGTTGCTGGTTCGAGCCTCGGCTGGGTCAGTTGGCGTTTCTGCGTGGAGTTTGCATGTTCTCCCCGTGTTGGCGTGGGTTTTCTCCGGGTGCTCCGGTTTCCCCCACAAGTCCAAAGACATGCGGTATAGGTGAATTGGGTAAGCTAAATTGTCCATAGTGTATGTGTGTGAATGAGAGTGTGTATGGATGTTTCCCAGTGATGAGTTGCAGCTGGAAGGGCATAAAACATATGCTGGCTAAGTTGGCGGTTCATTCCACTGTGGCGACCCCAGATTAATAAAGGGACTAAGCCGAAATGCTATATATATGAATTTATATATATATTTATGAATATATATATGAATTTAATAAACTAAATTGGTTGTACCCTCCGGGTGCTCCGGTTTCCCCCACAAGTCCAAAGACATGCGGTATAGGTGAATTGGGTAAGTTTAATTGTCCGCAGTGTATAAGTGTGAATGGAAGTGTATGGTTGTTTCCCAGTGATGAGTTGCAGCTGGAAGGGCATCCGCTGCGTAAAACATATGCTGGATAAGTTGGCTGTGGCGACCCAAGATTTATAAAGTGACTAAGCCGAAAAGAAAATGAATGAATGAAATTGGCCGTAGCGTATGTGTGTATGTTTCCCAGTACTGGGTTGCAGCTGGAAGGATAAAACATATGCTGGATAAGTTGGTGATTCATTCCGCTGTGGTGACCCCTGATGAATAAAGGGACCAAAGCCGAAGGAAAATGAATGAATGAATGCTGTAGGAAATTGTCCACAAGATGGAGACATACAGCTTTGGATCATTCTGATGTAACCCTGAATACGCAAGTGTAGGACTGAGCTGCCATTTGTTTGCTGTTTACCTCAGCATTTTCCCTTTTTTATTTGTACCAGTGCTTCATTTTGTATGTTAAATGACTCTATATGACCCTGAACTAAAAGGAGTGGTTTACATTTTTGCTATTTAACAGCCTTTAAACCACAACTTTGCTTGTCATGCCATCTCCCTTTATATCTGCACAGTCATGTGTGTTTGTTGTAGCCGACGGCAGCTGTCGTTGTTAGCAGTAATTGTACAGCCGGAGCAGTAATTGCAGAGCTGTGAGAAACTATCTGCTTGTATAATGTCTGCCAGACACAGAAATGAAGCTGTTATCACTCTTAAGACTCTAAATCCCTTCGTTTTGATTCCTCTCTTTGTCTGTCACAGCATTTCCACGCTCTTCCATGCTTTTTATTTGGAAGGAGCTTTTGGCACAGAGCGTAAACACCCAGGGATGATTAGAAGCATATGTTGTATTGGTGTGCTTTGTTTTCCAGATCTGTCATTTAGATGCCTGTTTTGCTATTCTGAAATTGTCCTCTCAGGACTTAGATTGTACATTTCCCTTCTGAATATAGGAAATGACAAACACACAGATTTCCTTCTCAAAAAACAAACAAACACAAAAACAGTGTGCATTTCTGATTTAATAATGTGGTAAAGCCAAACTAATCAAAACTTTAGATCCAGCAAATGCTGCTTACATACATTCAAATATACCAGTCAATCCAGGCTTAAGAGTTTCATTGTCATTCAGAGCATGTGTGATTATATCCTTAACGTTTTCTCCACTGTGTCTTTGATCACATGTATGGCCATGATATAACTCATGGGATTTGAAAAACAGGCATTGAGATTTCTACGGAAATTGTTGTTTCCGTTAAGGTCACATTTCAGGCATCTCTTCAACAGAGATTACAAGCTTAGAATATCTAACAGATTTGGCCAACTGTATGCTGTAAATAGAAATATGACTTAGGATACTTAGACTTATCAGGAAAAAGGTATCAATAATATGAAGTTTATTCAAACTGTTGATGTTGACCTGTGTTGATGCGAGTCAGTGTGTATCTGACCTCTTTGGTGTGAGTGTGTTGCTGGTGGCTTTAATGTATTTTGAGGTTATTTTTAGCCGGAGGGATGTGGAGAGATTTGCTGGAGTCTCAGATTGCTTGACATCAGGACTTCAGTCAGAAAGACTCTCTCCATCTCCCTCCACATGTTCTCACAGCTGCCTCCATTTATTCCTTCTGGTGAAAAATTAAGTCCCCTGGACGCCGCCAGGTACAATATTTAGAGATTTGAAAATAACATAAAGATTTGTTAATAAAATTAGAAAAACAAATACAAACTGGACAATATAATTCATTCATTCATTGTCTTTTCGGCTTAGTCCCTTTATTAATCTGGGGTCGCCACAGCAGAATGAACCGCCAACTTATTTAGCATATGTTTTATGCAGCGGATGCCCTTCCAGCTGCAACCCATCTCTGGGAAACATCCATACACACCCATTCACTATGGACAATTTAGCTTACCCAATTCACCTATAGCACATGTCTTTGGACTGTGGGGGAAACCGGAGCACTTGGAGGAAACCCAATATAAAATATATTATATTATTATTATAAAAAAAATTTTATGTAATATTTTCTATAGATAGATGGATGGATGGATGGATGGATGGACAGACGGATAGATGGAGAGAGAGATGTACAGATAGAGAGATGGACGGACAGGCAGATAGATGGACGGACAGATAAATAGAGAGAGATATGGATGAACAGATAGAGAAATGTATGGATGGACATGTGGATTGATGGATGCACAGATAGAGAGAGAGATGTATGGATGGTTAGAAAGGACGGATAGATGAATGGACAGAGACACAGATAGATAGAGAGAGATGGACGGCAGACAGATAAATAGAGAGAGGGAGAAAATGAGCGATAGAGAGACGGTGGAACAGGCGGATGGATAGATGAATCGATAAAAAGAGAGAGAGAAGGACAGATAGATAGATAGATAGATAGATAGATAGATAGATAGATAGATAGATAGATAGATAGATAGATAGATAGATAGATAGATAGATAGATAGAGAGACGTATGGACTGTCGGGAATGGATGGACAGATAGAGAGAGAGATGGACAGACACAGAGAGAGAGAGAGAGAGAGAGAGAGAGAGAGAGAGAGAGAGA
>CAIGQW010053418.1:812743-823207 GCA_903798125.1 Danio choprae
TTATTGTTCAGCATCAAAGAGGAATTATTCAAGACCAAATTATGTTTCTATCAAACTCAGACAGTCATATATTGTGAAATTGTTGAATGTAATTTTTATTATTATTATTATTATTTTTAAAGCTGAATATTCAAGTTACCAAGTTAAGAAGATTTGCAGAACTTTGACAGATTAAAAATTAACTGGATATTCTTCACGGCCTTTTTGGTCTTTAATATTCAATTTTATCTTCTTGGATGAAAACATTTATAAAATATACATGGAACATTTTTTCATTCATTCATTTTCCTTCGACTTAGTCCCTTTATTCATCAGGGGTCGCCACAGCTGAATGAACCGCCAACTTATCCAGCATATGTTTTACACAGCGGATGTCTTTCCAGCTGCAACCCAGTACTGGGAAACACCCAAACACTCTCACATGCACACACATACACTACGACCAATTTAGCTTACCCAATTCATCTATAGCGCATGTCTTTGGACTGTGGGGGAAACCGGAGCACCCGGAGGAAACCCACACAAACACGGGGAGAACTTACAAAATATACACAGTGGGCTGGCCGGAACTCGAACCAGCGACCTTCTTGCTGTGAGGCGACAGTGCTCAACATTCTCATACACAAAAACTATTTTTATTACGTGTTAATCACTGAATAACCATGATTGACGTGTTGTGTTAATTGAATGTTCATTTACCATTGAAAAGTAACGTTCCTAAAATGTTTACAAATAATGAAATGGAATATTTCATTAACATTAATATAGCCTATTTTCCTTTTTTTCTTTCATTATTTGATTAGGGATGGGGTGGTTGGAGGGGATTTGAAGTATAAAATGTTTTGATGACAGTACATGATTGTTATGTACTGTGTAACCTGTAATAATATGCAAATATATGCGAATAATAAATATATGGTAAAAAAAACCCCAATATAGCCAAGAAAAGCAAGTTATGTAGGGAACATTTAGAAATATTGTTTTCATACCCATACAAATATCAGCAAAACATAGAGCAAATGGATGCTTGATATTCCAGTGATAAATGTATTTTTATTATTACAATTATTTTAATTTTATTATTTATTTAATTGTCTTTTTTTTTTTTTTTTAGGCAGCACGGTAGCGCAGTGGGTAACACAATCGCCTCACAGCAAGAAGGTCGCTGGTACGAGCCCCGGCTGGGTCAGTTGGCATTTCTGTGTGGAGTTTGCATGTTCTTCCCGTGTTGGCGTGGGTTTCCTCCGGGAGCTCCTGTTTCCCCCCTACAAGTCCAAAGAAATGCAGTACAGGTGAATTGGGTAAGCTAAATTGTCCATAGTGTATGAGTGTGTGAATGAGTGTGTATGGATGTTTCCCAGTGATGGGTTACGGCTGGAGGGGCATCCGCTGCGTAAAACATATGCTGAATAAGTTGGCGGTTCATTCCGCTGTGGCGACCCCAGATTAATAAAGGGACTAAGCCGAAAAGAAAATGAATGAATGAGTAATTGTCTTTTTCTCTCTTTCAGTGCATCAATACTCTATAATTGTTGGTAAAAGAGTTTTGTTTTTCCTCCTTATAGCTCAATTTGGTATAAGAAAATAAAAACATGAATCTTTTTGTCAGCAATAATCTTTTTACCATTTTGAAAGGAGATAAAAAAGCTCACAAACCACCCATCCATGCTTTATTAGTTTAGTTCTCTTGTCTTTATCTGATGCATATGGATGCATATAATCCCATATCTCAATGGTTTCGTGTTGACTTCATGGCAGTTAGCGTGGCTTCAGTGCTTTATCTAGGCCATTGTAAATGAACGTGGCAGAATCTCTATTCTCAGGTGAGAATCTCATCTCCTCCGCCAGAGATGAAAGAGAGTTTGAAGCTCATCTGAATTGCAAATAGTGCCATCATACTTCACTGGCAGCTTAACTTATTTATGAAAGCTCTTTTTCTGTTAGTTGTCAGCAGGCATAGTCTTGTTGGGCCGTGAATGGAAAAGAAGTTTTCTGTGATCATTTAAGCCGAGCACACGTATAGCTAAATTCACCAGGCTTTTTTTTTTTGCAATGCCAAAGTTTACTTTTAAAACTTGTAGATTAGGGTGCTCCGGTTTCCCCCACAGTCCAAAACATGCGCTATGTGGATTGGGTAAACAATTTGGCCGTAGTGTATGAGTGTGTGTGTAAATGCGAGAGAGTGTGGGTGTTTCCCAGTACTGGGTTGCGGCTAGAAGGGCATCTGTTGTGTAAAACCGGAATAGTTGCCGGTTCATTCCGCTGTGGCGACCCCTGAAATAAAGACTAAGCTGAAGGAAAGTGAATGAATGAATGAACTTGTAGATTAGAACTTTATTGAAATTGAATATGTGTATTGTAATCAATAGGATACTGTTGTGGATTTTATTTTGAGCTTCAATTAGCTTTAATTGTTTATTTAGTGATTTTGTTGTACATGTTTGCTAAAACAATATTAACAATACTATAAAACACATAAACAATATTAATTCTGAAGCTATAACATTCATATTTTATATACATAGGCCCAGACAGAATCTGTGACATTTATTTGTGTGATTTCTGTGCAGAATTTTGGAAGAGGAAAAAAATCTGTGAATTAATTTTTTATTTATATGTATTTATCTATTTTGGGGAGTTTAGTAGCTAAAAACTTAAAACATTAAATAAAAAATAATAATAATTTGTTATCTTTTATTTAAGGTTTATAATGCAATTCTACTTAGATCCACATGTTTGGTAAACAAAGTCTCTCATATAATATATCTAACTAAAAGACAGAAACTATTACTTTACAAACTGTATTGTAAATAAATCATATAAACATATTAGTCAATAATATTACTGTAATTAATATAAAACTAAATATATACTGTATATATATATATATAATATTTTTCACATTTGCATAAGTAAATAAATAGACTCAATGATCGGCTAAATGTGGGTCTGATTACAACCTTCCTTTTCTTTTCGGCTTAGTCCCTTTATTAATCTGGGGTCGCCACAGCGGAATGAACCACCAACTCATCCAGCATATGTTCTACGCAGCGGATGCCCTTCCAGCTGCAACCCATCACTGGGAAACATCCATACACACGCATTCACACTCATACACTACGGACAATTTAGCTTACCCAATTCACCAGTAACGCATGTCTTTGGACTTGTGGAGGAAACCGGAGCACCCGGAGGAAACCCACGCCAACACGCGGAGAACATGCAAACTCCATACAGAAATGCCAACTGACCCAGCTGGGGCTCGAACCAGCGACCTTCTTGCTGTAAGTCGATCGTGCTACCCAATGCGCCACCGTGCTGCCCTGATTACAACCTATTAAATTATTTATTTTCTCAGTCATTTATTTTTTATAATCTATTCTATCAAATCTATTAATTTCATATATCAGAACGCTTTTATTTTGGTGTAAATGCATTTGTGCATCATATATACATTTATATATATACTTAAATATAAAAGATGTAATTGTGGATTATTTACGTTTACATAAAAATATTAAATAATGTTATTTCAGCAACTTTTAATTCTTGAAAAAGTTATCTCTCAGTAAAAAGTTAGCAAATATTTTGCCACTTTGAAACCCAAGATTATCCCCACCTCCAAATTTCTACTCCGAGCACAAAAATCTGCCTGATTTAGGACATAATCCATGTTTTTATGATAAACAATGTGGGATAACTTACAAAGTTCAGTACACAGAGGTCAGGGCTTTATCACAGTAACAACAGTGTTGGTTCTTGCCCAGTGTAAAGGTGATTAAAGCCACACACTGTGACGCACCTTGTCGGTCAATGCATTACGTGATCAGATCAAGCCTGATATTATTAGAATTCATATATCCCTGTGTAATCAGCTTCTGTAATGCGCCTCATCAGTTCAGTCCCCATACTGCTTATCAGAGACCCTCAGTGTTAAGTCTCAAATCCCTCGTCTTCAACAGATGTGCGGACCCCATCCGCAAAATTACACATCCCACTGGCAAGACTTACTGCTTAGGTCATGTGGAGGCTTCTTCGTAATCTTCCTAGAGCTGCATGTGCTTCTCAGTCCTGGTCTTGGAGAACTGTACATTATAGATGCTTTCTAATATAACACCTCTAATCTAGAAGGTTGAAGATGATATATGTGTGTCTGGTAATGGAGAAATGTCACATATGCAGTGTTTTTGAGCCACAAACACTGTTTTAAGAGTTAAGACTGTAGGTTTTGTGCCGCCTCGTCCCTGGAAAAAGAAAAGAAAAAATACACAGTACCATTCCTTCATTCATTCATTCATTCATTCATTCATTTCATTCATTTTCATTTCGGCTTAGTCCCTTTATTAATCTGGGGTCGCCACAGCGGAATGAGCCGCTAACTTATCCAGCATATGTTTTACGCAGCGGATGCCCTTCCAGCTGCAACCCATCTCTGGGAAACATCCATACACATCCATTCACACTCATACACTATGGACAATTTAGTCTATCCAATTCACCTATACCGCATGTCTTTGGACTTGTGGGGGAAACCGGAGCACCCGGAGGAAACCCACGCCAACACGGGGAGAACATGCAAACTCCACACAAAAACGCCAACTGACCCAGCCGAGGCTCGAACCAGCGACCTTCTTGCTGTGAGGCGAACGTGCTACCCACTGCGCCACTGTGAGGCCTCATTCATTCATTCATTCATTTTCCTTCCGCTTAGTCCCTTTATTCATCAGGGGTCGCCACAGTGGAATGAACCGCCAACTTATCCAGCATATGTTTAAGCAGCAAATGCCCTTCCAGCCGCAACCCAGTACTGGGAAACATCCATACACACTCATTCACACACATACACTACGACCAATTTAGTTTTTTTAATTCACCTATAGCGCATGTCTTTGGACTGTGGGGGAAACCGGATCACCCGGAGGAAACGCACGCCAACACGGAAAGAACATATTAACTCCACACAGGAATGCCAACTGACCCAGCCGGGACTCAAACCAGCGACCTTCTTGCTGCGAGGCAACAGTGCTAACCACTGAGCCACCGTGTCACCCTACACAGTACCAAAAAAGGTTTATTTTGCACTTGTAAATGCTCCATTAGGATTATACGCTATAAAAAAGTGTTACTGCCTTAAATTGTTTAGTTAATCAAACTAAATTTCTCTAGTCATCTCAACTTACATTAGTCAAACTGACTAAAAATATTCAGTTAAACCAATAACTAAATAACCAAACCTTTTCAATGTGGTCGTGTCATTGGCCCATGAACATTTCATGCTGTCAAACTGTTTCATAACTGTAACAAGAGGCAATTCAATCATAGCTTAATGCAGTTGTCAACTGAAAACAGCTGTCATAACATTATTTATCAATATTTTTGGATTCTCTGAAGCTATAGAAATTAAAAATGCAAAAAAAGGAAATAGGTTGGACCATTGTTTTTGTTTACATCCCTTAAAATGGTCTATAACTATCAATTTTATATTATATTTTGGATAGATGATAGATAGAGATATGTACTGATGGACAGGCGGATTGATGGATGCACAGATAGAGAGAGAGATGGATAGATGGTTAGAAAGGACGGATAGATGATTGGACAGACACACAGATAGATAGAGAGAGAGATGGATGGACATACGGAGAGGGAGAAAATGACCGATAGAGAGACGGAGGCGGATGGATAGATGGATCGATAGAGAGAGAGAGAGAGAGAGAGAGAAGGACAGATAGATAGATCGTTTTAATGCATTTGTGCATGATCTAAAATAAAATGTAAATAATGTAAATATATGTAAAATCATATAGTAGTTGTCATATCATAGTTTCACAGCTGGTTCAAGTTTATACAATTGCAAAATATTATATATAGAGTAATATTAGCCTATTTCTGGTGCTTTTTTTCTTATAATAATATTATTATTACTGAAGCAACTACTTTAGTGCTAATGCATGTGTTTATCATTCCAACATTCATTCATTTTCTTTTCAGCTTAGTCCCTTTATTAATCAGGGGTCGCCACAGCAGAATGAACCGCCAACTTATCTAGCATATGTTTTACGCAGCGGATGCCCTTCCAGCTGCAACCCATCACTGGGAAACATCCACACACACTCATTCACACACATACACTACGGACAATTTAGCTTACCCAATTCACCTGTACCGCATGTCTTTGGACTTGTGGAGGAAACGGAAAACCCGGAGGAAACCCACGCGTACACGGGGAGAACATGCATACTCCACACAGAAATGCCAACTGACCCAGCTTGTGAGGCGATCGTGCTACCCACTGCGCAGTTCCAGCAATTGTAATGGCTTGTGATATCATGTTTTGTGCATCATTTAAGTGTATTAAAGTATATATGTGCTGTTTATTTATTTTTTATTAATATTTTTATTCTTTGTTCATTGCTCTTTGGGGACCTCTGAAAAATCAGAGACTAAGCCGAAGGAAAATGAATGAATATTATTTTTATATACGTCAGGCTCAGTTGTCACATGACGTAATGAATATCCATAATATTATTAATAATATAATTTATTAATAATCAACAGTTGAAGTGATGCGTACTTAGCCCATTGGATCCAATCAGTTACGCATACTGTGCTTCTGTCATTGAATTAATTAATATTCATGAGCCAAGCCTTCCCGCTCCTCACTGTCACTCACAGTCAAAAACTCAAAAGCTCCTCAGATGCGCGAAGCTCAGGAGTTTCTGCAGTGTCTCGGCGTTTACGGTCTCGTTTACTGCTTCTGGGCGCTTTTAAATGGATGTTATCGAATTTATTTAAGGAGAGAGGTGGTATCATTATTGATGAAATCCGTTGCAGAGACGTATTTCGATGGTTTCAGTTCACGCCGTTGAAAATGTAGACCGCAAACAATCTCACGCGAGAAAAGTGTCAAGTGAAAGTGGAAATGCATGAGGGTGAGTTTATTCTTCCTTTTTTTCTTTATTTATTTTTCTTTATTGCTGATAAATGATTCTTTTTGTATGTCCAAATGTGTTTAACAATTTTAAGAATGACCACATGAAAAAAATACTATAGCAAATAACAGTAAATATTACAGTATTTTTGAACCATACTATAGTGAAGAGTATAACACTCTATATTATAGTGTTTACAACACTCTGATAATGAATGTTACAGCATAGGCTTCTGTAGTATGAACAATATTAAACTGATAAACTAATCGTGTAGTATACTTTAGTTTTTACCACAGTTAACTGTAGTGTATTTTACTACATTACTATAGTAGAATATATTACTATAGTAGAATATATTACTATAGTAGAATATATTACTATAGTAGAATAGTACTATAGAATAACCAGAAAATATGAATTCAAGTATTTTACTATACTATGGTTCAAAAACACTATAATATTTAATTATGTGGGTGGTTATTGACATAGATACATTTAAAATAAAGTACTGTGGTTTTACCATGATACAGTGATCAGATTAGATGGTAATACAGAGATGCTGAATTACATTGCCATGCTTTAAAATGTTTATAATTATCGTAATAGCCTCTATTTAATTTCCTCAACTATTTTCTGACTGCATTAGTGTAAATAATGTAATTGTCTTCATAAGTGAACAAATTCATATGTTTAAAATCAGGAACAAACCTTTAAAAATGTATTAATTATTCATTTAAATCTGTACAATGCATAGTATGCAAGTGTTATATTTCACAATGTTTGTATTCACATGATGCTCCAAAATACTTAAGATAACACCAGATCATTGCAATATAATCGAGGTTGCAATCGTATCTTTTCTCTGAGAGGCTTTTCCTTCATCCAGTTCATATTCATTCATTCATTTTCTTTTCGGCTTAGTCCCTTTATTAATCTGGGGTTGCCACGGCGGAATGAACCGCCAACTTATCCAGCATATATTTTACGCAGCGGATGCCCTTCCAGCTGCAACCCATCACTGGGAAACATCCATACATTCATTCACACTCATACACCACGGACAATTTAGCTTACCCAATTCAACTGTACCGCATGTCTTTGTACTTGTGGGGGAAACCGGAGCACCCGGAGGAAACCCACGCCAACACGGGGAAAACATGCAAACTCCACACAGAAATGCCAACTGACCCAGCCGAGGCTCGAACCAGCGACCTTCTTGCTGTGAGGCGATCGTGCTACCCACTGCGCCACCGTGAGGCCCCCAGTTCATATTGTCTCTTAGATTTTATTTGTTAAAGGGACAGTTCACCCAAAAATGAACATTTTCTCACAATTTACTCACACGCAATTGGTTCTAAACTTTTAGGACTTTTCCTTTTTCTGTTAAACTCAAAACAGGAGACAGTGTTTTGAAGAATGTTAAACACCTGTAACCACTGACATCCATAGTAGGAAAGTGAAATATTACAGAAATCAATGGTTACAGGTTACCAACATTTTTCTAAATATCTTCTTTTGTGTTTATTAAAAGAAAGAAAACTGCAATTTTGGGTGAACTATCCCTTTAAAGCAGGGTTGTCAAACTCCGCAGCTCTGCACAGTTTAGTTCCAACCCTGCCTCAGCACACTTACCTGTAGGTTTCAAACAAGCCTGAAGGACTCAATTAGTTTGATCAGGTGTGTTTAATAAGAGTTGGAAATAAACTGTGCAGAGCTGCGGCCCTCCAGGAACCGTTGTTGTTTGGCAAGCCAGTGCAGTAAGTTATCTGTTCATACATACAGTAGAATTATATCAAACTGTCTGCTGTACTTCTGCTTTGACCAGTCTGTATGTTGGTGAGTGCAAGTATGCCAAACTGCACAAGTGGTGCTGAACTGACACAAATCACATATCACCCAGCTGTAAAATAAGTTCTGTATCATGTGATACAAGATATGATACAAGTGATATGTATCATGTGAGACAAGATGTGATGAAGATCAGAGTAATTATGCTAAATATTCTGCTTTGACATCACAGGAGTAAATAAATGAAATTAAAATATAAAAAAACATTTAAAAAGTGAACAGTTTTTGATATTGTCATACTTTTAAACAATATTAGTGTTTTTACTAAAATATAGTTTAATGCAGCCGTTGTGAGCAAAAAACACTTGTCTAAAGATTAAATCGTTTTATCAACCCAAGACTTTTAAACAATGTCATAATGGTGACCCACATCTTATTTTTTTGTGTGCTTTCCACGCTCCATTTGTGTTCTCCAGTCTTTTTTACTAGTAGAAAGCGTCACTGTAGGTCTAAGACCACCAAGGTAAAAAAATATACTGCTTTTGTCTGTTTTTTATTTTGCAGCCTTGGTTCTGCTTATCCTGATAGAGGAGGGTTTTGCATTGGCACAGAAAACTCAAGGTTGGTTTAAAGTAGGAACATGCATGGAAAGACACATTATATGTAGAGTATCAAGCAGACTCGAAGTAAAAAAAATTAATTAAATTAAAAATATGTATGTTTTTGTTTTGTAGGTATGTTTTTCCCAGTGTTTTTGCTTTAATAATCATTATCTTACATGCAGATCATCGTGTGTGTGTGTGTGTGTGTGTGTGTGTGTGTGTGTGTGTGTGTGTATGTGTGTTTTCCAGTAGCTTTGGCTCAGAATGTGGCTGTTGAGGATAAGAAACCGGCTCACTGTGGAACTTTGGTCCAGACAGAAAATGGAGGAACGTTCAGTTCTCCAAACTACCCCAATACATACCCACCAAACAAGGAGTGCGTGTACATACTGGAGGGTACGTGTCTCTGAAATGGTTACTGTAGGTCAGAATACACTAAATATGCCTCAAAACACTGAAAACGAATTCAACGTTTTATTAATAAATAGATGTCATTTAAACAAATACAACATTTTGATTCACTGAAGCATATATTACACAAACTAACATTACCAAAAAAGTGGATCGCCTGAGGTGTACCTAATAAAGTGGCTAAAAACCAACCCCAAACTTTTAAACAGTTTTTTTTTTGTCTCCCAGTTAAGATACTTCAATTATGTCGTAACATCCTTTTCTTGTTCATATCAGCCCATCCGCGGAAGAGAATACAGCTTGTCTTCAATGACATCTACCACATCGAGCCGTCTTTTGAGTGCCGCTTTGATAACATTGAAATACGCGATGGGCCGTTCATTTTCTCTCCGCTGATTAATCGGTTCTGCGGGGATAAGAGTCCAGGAATTATCACCTCCTCTGGACGCTTCTTGTGGATCAAGTTTACCAGTGATGAGGAGCTGGAAGAACTGGGTTTCAGGGTGGAGTATTCATACACGGCAGGTGAGTACTGTAAATGTATCCTGCAATTATACTATATAATGATTCTGTTTGTATTATTTTGCTCTTGATTTTTATTTTATTTTTTTACAGATCCCGATTTTCATCTCCACGTCGGAGGACTGTTGAATCCTATTCCAGGTAAAGATCCACAGAATTTTAGAGTAAAATAATATAATACATTACATTAATTTATAAAAGTTAACCAT
>CAIGQW010053418.1:854733-882292 GCA_903798125.1 Danio choprae
GGTGCTCCGGTTTCCCCCACAGTCCAAAGACATGCGCTATAGGTGAAATGAATAAACGAAATTGTCCGTAGTGTATGAGTGGGTGTGTGAATGCGAGTGTGTATGGGTGTTTCCAGTAATGGGTTGTGGCTGGAAGGGCATCCGCTGTGTAAAACATATGCTGGAATAGTTGATGGTTCATTCCACTGTGGCGACCCCTGATAAATAAGGGACTAAGCCGAAGGAAAATGAATGAATGAATTCAGAAGCAAAGAATAGTGCACTGCACTCCAATGAAACAAAACTCCAAATTAAACTGCACTATAAAGATCCCGGACCTCATCTTCATCTCAAATGCAAACTTAAATGATAGTTTTAGATTTAACCGTAAGTGGCAGTCGTGTAGGAAAAGCAGTTATGCAGACATGATGTCACTTATGATGTAGAAGTCGTGCATATTACACACTTGAGGAAAACATCACGAAGATATGGCCTCTCTAAAAAAACATCCTGCATATTTGCAAAAGGAGAAGCCTGATTCAATGAAATCTTTCCAAAAATGTTTTGCATTCAAAAGGTGAACTTTGCAAAAGGTTTATCTAAAGCATGTTGTGTTGATAAAGGTTTCGTTGCCAGCCTGTGTCTATGTGAGCACTGGCACACTGTTAGCCAATATTGACCCGCACTGTTGACGTACGCAGCAATAGTTGGACACGTATTTGCGTTAAACATGATTTAACTTGGGACATGCTTCATTTCTATTGATTTTCCCATTCAGATTATCAGCAGAAATTCAAGTAGTCAAAAAATGCATCTATTTAGATTATAGTGAAGCCAAGCACATTAGCAACAGCATGTTTGATTTTTCATTTCTTCGTGTCTCACCTGTTCATTGAGATGTTTTCTCTTTATAATGGACAGCACCACAACAGAACAGCTGCCTATCAGACTGGAACAGAAAGAAAAAGTGCACAGATCAGTGTACCGTGACAAAATGTGATCGAAATAATAACTATACATTCCTGACAGCTAACATTCACAGAGTTCAGCAATGCGATACATGTAATAAAGTCACGTAAGTGCAGTGCAACATGCAAAAACAACCACACATAAAACACTAAAGATTATAGCGCATTATAAAGAGCTTAGGAAACTAACAAATGTTTTTAAGAACCCTCAAATGTAATTTTGACAGTGTAAAATATGTTTAGATATTCAGATTTATTTGACTTTTTTATTTTGTTTTTAATTTCCATGTAATTATTATATATTTTATGTTTAAAACAAAGCTGTCTTGAGATAAATATGCAGCATTAAACAGTGTCCAGTCAAGAGTGCGTGATTACTAACAAAAATAAAACATTTTTAACTACAAATCTAAACAAATGTGGTTGTTTGTGCAGAGAATCCTCTGAATTCATACTTTAACAACCTTTAACATTTATAATTATCTATCATTATCCCTATATATTAGGGCTGCACGATATTGGAAGAATCTGACATGGCGATATTTAGTTTTACTGCGATATATATTGCTATATGAATATAATTTCACCAGATAATTAGAATAGCTCTATTTGGGAAGAATTTCATTCATTCAGATCGACTAGGTTGGTCAAGTCCTTTTCTATGCAGCGGATCTGCATATATTATAATTATAATAATTATAATTACAAGCAAAAACAAATAAACAAACAGCACGTTCTGCGGAGTCTAACAGTATTCAAAGTACAGAAATTGAACAATCAAATGTAAAATAGCATGGTCACCATTGTGTAAATAATTTTAAAATATAGATATTTATTAAGATCTTTTAATCTTTAATAAATAATCTAGGGCAGCACGGTGGCGCAGTGGGTAGCACAATCGCCTCACAGCAAGAAGGTCGCTGGTTCGAGCCCCGGCTGGGTCAGTTGGAGTTTCTGTGTGGAGTTTGCATGTTCTCCCTGTGTTTGCGGGTGCTCCGGTTTCCCCCACAAGTCCAAAGACATGCGCTATAGGTGAATTGGGTAAGCTAAATTGTCCGTAGTCTATGAGTGTGTATGGATGTTTCCCAGTGATGGGTAGCAGCTGGAAGGGCATCCGCTGTGTAAAACATTTGCTGGAATAGTTAGCGGTTCATTCCGCTGTGGCGACCCCAGATTAATTAAGGGACTAAGCCGAAAAGAAAATGAATGAATGAATAAATAATCTAAGCCTGCGATGTGACTATTGCAGATACATACATTGCAATATCGATGCTCAAACGATACATTGTTCAGCCTTATTATATATTTATTACTGTAATACAGTAAATATAGAAATGCAATATGTATTGTTTTGACGATTGTCTCAGTGAATTATGAATGCAAATAAAAACTTTTACTTATTATACCATGAAGCATGTTTGTATATTAAATTGCAATTATCGTTTTTAATTTGAGTTTTTATCCAATTTACAGTGTTTATTACTACATTAGTGTAATTAATTTTAAAAATGGGACTGTAAATTGAGCAACACTGTCACGTGTAAATTCCTGATATCCCCAAATAAAATTCATTACAGTTTATTACAGTGAATAATACAGTAGGCTGTAGCATTTATTAACAATGAGGCAACTATTATTTACTATTAAATACCATATACACAACAGGTAAGATGAGTCAAATGTATGATGTAGATGTAAAGAATGGTTCACCTTTGAGTATTTGCAAAGAAACAATTTCTTTAGTTGATTTTAATGCATAATATGTGTATCCCATTAAGCGTGCAGATCACAATCTCTTATGTAACAATTAGCCATTTCCTTAAACAATGCTGGCTTACATGTCAGTGGAATAAACACAAGTGTTTCTCACCTTAAACTTAAAGACGAGACGTAGATCCAAGACAAAACAGTAACCTGTGTGTGCAACCGAGAAATATGACAAATATTAAAATACGCTAATGAAACCTGCCATTTTAATATGATGTTATGAAATCGAAAGCTTGCCAGTAATCAAAGAAATATCACTATATGCATTAGTTTTGTTGCTTAAATATTTCTAAAGGACTCATAGAGGTAAAACGTGACGAATAGTAATAACATATGCTGTTTTACCACGTCGTATTTTCGGACACTTCAGGTGTGTTATTCATTTTGAAGTTACATTACCTTTTCGTCCTCATCTGATAATTCACCGCTCGAATTCATGACGAATGGGTTTATTCCGTGACTACATGCCAGCTTTTCTTGTATGTCTGTGAGTCCTGCTCTGACTGACTGACTGCAGTCCCCCGCGCTTTACCTGAGCGTTAAACTAATCACGTGACGTCTGTATTCTCACCTGTACCTACGCAGCTGCGTCATTGTAATAGCTTTCATAACCATGTTTATGCGGGTACAGCCAAATGTATTTGACATTATAGATTTTGCCCTGCATAAAAGAAATAGAAGAACAGTAATATTTTTGGGTAACACTTAACAAAAAGGTTATAGGCATATTTGTTAATGTAAGGTGCATTTACTAACATGAACAAACAATGAACAATACATTTATTACAATATTTATGTTAACTCACGGTGCGTTAACTAATGTTAACAAACATGAACTTGCATTTTAATAATGTATTTGAGTTTAACTATGATTAATAAATGCTGTACAAGTATTGTTCATTATTATTTCATGTTAGTAAATACATTAACTAAAAAAAAACTAATTGTAAAGAGTGAGGCGACAGGGTGGCTAAGCACTGTCGCCTCACAGCAAGATGGTCGCTGTTTCGAGCCAGTAGGCATTTCTGTGTGGAGTTTGCATGTTCTCCCCGTGTTGGCGTGGGTTTTCTCCGGTTTCTCCGGTTTCCCCCACAGTCTAAAGACATGCGCTATAGGTGAATTGAATACACTAAATTGGCCGTAGTGTATGTGTGTGAATGCAAGAGTGTATGGGTGTTTCCCAGTGTTGGGTTGCGGCTGGAAAGGCATCCGCTGCGTAAAACAAATGCTGGATAAGTTGGCGGTTCATTCCGCTGTGGCGACCCCAGATTAATAAAGGGACTAAGCTGAAAAGAAAATGAATGATTTTAAAAGAAAGTCCTTTTCCCACGCAATTCTTAAGATATCATATCAATATTATGATTTGCTACTCATTGTTTATTATGTTAAAAGCAGCTTTTTCCTACCTTACTTTGATCAATAAACAGTTTGATAATACAAAGAAGAACATTATTTATTTACATCATTATATATGCACCCACGTTTTTCTTCAGAACTGCCTTAATATTTGAGCTCTGTGGCATGGTGTGTTTTTATTGAAGTAGCAAGAGGGCAAGATCACAACAAGTGGTCATGAAGGGATTGGCTGTGACATGGTAGGCCTACTAAGGGACACAAAGTCCCAAAAATACACACTCTATCTACACCAGCACTGTTTTTTTCTTGTTGTTGTTGATCAGACAAATCTCTGTAAACCTTGGAGATGGTTGTGTGAGAAAAATCCATTAGATGACTCAGCAGTTCTAGACCAGGGTTAGATGATCTTTTCAGTGTATGTGCGTTTGTTGGTGAACTAGTATAATAATCTGTAAACAATGAGCAACTAATGCTAAATATTTCCGCTTATTAAGATTATATAAAGAGGATACCTGTGAATATATATTGTGTTTATTCTGTATTTATATGTAAACAACACATAGGGTGAGCGTACACATTTAGTTGTTTTTATGTCGTACGGCGGTCAGTAATGTTGTATTAGTATGTAGCGGCCTCTGCTGGTCAAACAGTTGCATGCAACAGTGGCAGAAGTCGTATGGAAAAACTTAAAGGGATAGTTCACGCCCTAAAAATGTATTCTGTCATAATTTACTCATCCTTTACTTGTTTCAAACCTTTATGAGTTTCTTTCTTCTGTTGAACACAAAAGAAGATATTTTGAGGAAAGATGAAAACCTGTAACTATTGACTTCTAGGTTTAGAACCACTGGAGAGTGAGTAAATAATTAGTAAATGTTAATGTTTGAGTGAACTATCCCTTTAATTGAACGAAGAGAGAGAAGTAAAAATAAAGCATGTAAAATATAATTTATTCATTCATTCATTCATTCATTTTCATTTCGGCTTAGTCCCTTTATTAATCTGGGGTCGCCACAGCGGAATGAACCGCCAACTTATCCAGCATATGTTTTACGCAGCGGATGCCCTTCCAGCTGCAACCCATCACTGGGAAACATCCATACACACCCATTCACACTCATACACGACGGACAATTCACCTGTACCGCATGTCTTTGGACTTGTGGGGGAAACCGGAGCACCCGGAGGAAACCCAGGCCAACACAGGGAGAACATGCAAACTCCACACAGAAACGCCAACTGGCCCAGCCGAGGCTCGAACCAGCAACCTTCTTGCTGTGAGGCGAACGTGCTACTCACTGCGCCACTGTGAGGCCCAAATATAATTTCTTTTATGTAAAAATTATTTATAATTTGCATTTATAAAACTAGCTATACTTTTAATGTGTTTTTTTTTTATGCATAATACAATAACTGTGTGAAGAGGAGACCAAAGTAATCCTACAAATAACAATAATAACATTTAAAATTACATTTATTATTCATTCAATAATTTTCCTTCGGCTTAGTGCCTTATTTATCAGAGGTCGCCACAGCAGAATGAACCGCCAACTATTTCGGCATATTTTTTATGCAGTGGATGCCCTTCCAGCATCCACCCTTCTTACCCAGTACTGGGAAAAATTATATTTATTATTAAAATTTAATTTAATATAAAACATTTTTCATTGCATTTATTTATTCATTGCATTTTTTTGTTGATTAATAATAAAAAATAATGTATAAAAATGTTATTGAACAGATGAGAACAAAATAAAACTGAAAGCTGTTTTTCACTAGGGCGTAGTCGACAAAGATGAATCAGTTTCAAAATAGTATAATGAAATAATTTCATATTTAACTTTATTGCTGACAACTTAATTGCTGGAAAATAAATAATAATAATACAGCATTATATTTATAGTATTTATATTTAAATATTGCAATTACATATTATTTATATATGCAAATATTTATATTTAATTATTTATATTTAATAATATATTTTTTATTTGAAAGAAAGCAAGAATAAATGAACGCGTGTATGTTTCAGGGTATGTTTTTTTTATTTAGCTAGCTTATTCATTAATTTTCCTTCGGCTTAGTCCCTTATTTATCAGGGGTCGCAACAGCGGACTGAACCGCCAACTTATCCAGCATATGTTTTACACATACCTTCCAGCTGCAGTACTGGGAAACATCCATACACACTCATTCACACTCGTACACTACGGACAATTTAGTTTATTCAATTCACCTATAGCGCATGTCGTTGGACTGTGGGGGAAACCGGAGCACCCGGAGGAAACCCACGCCAACACGGGGAGAACATGCAAACTCCACAAAGAAACGCCAACTGGCGCAGCCGGGACTCGAACCAGCGACCTTCTTGCTCTGAGGCGAGATGATTGTCCATTGAGCCACCGCGCCGCCCTTTATTTAGTTTAATAAATAAAAATATACGAAAAACAAGATTGTCCAGAGCGTTCAAATTCGCTTTAGGATTTATTATAGCATATAGCATGTTGCTTCTTTATCCACTGAGCGCTATCAGACAGAACAAAACGCACATGGGCGTTTTTAGAAGATATCGGAAGTCATGAATAATTGTGACGTCACAGTCCAGAGTTCGCTACCAGCAGGAAGTGACGCCAAGTCTTCCACGGTGGCTCCTCATCTTACGTGGCAACGCGTCAAGCGACCGCGAGACACCGAGCACAAAGAGACAGAATATTAAATAAAACACATTAGCGTATTTTCTTTATCCTTTCGTTCGCTGGTGGGGTTTAAGTTCATCTTTTAAATCATCATGGGTTTGACCATCTCGTCGCTCTTTGGGAGACTTTTCGGCAAGAAACAGATGAGGATACTGATGGGTGAGTGTCTGTAACACATTACACTCTGTGTTTCTGATTGATTTCCGATGAAATGTTCAATTATAATAATAATAGGGATGCTGTTTGGGTGTATGATTAAGTAAGTCAGTGTTTTCCTTTTTTCCCACATTGAAATTCAACAGTTCACATTATATTTCTTAGTCAGTGGTTTGTGTTAGCTTGCTAGCATCCGGTAGAGGTGTGTATGAATGGATAAAATCACATCACTGTAATGAATGTGACAACTAAATGTTTTTTTTCCTCAGTGGGTTTGGACGCTGCTGGTAAAACCACGATACTTTACAAGCTAAAGCTGGGAGAAATTGTCACCACTATCCCTACTATAGGTGAGATTACGCTAGCACGACTGTAAATGCTCGGTTTTTCATAATTGTTTTTCACAATATTAGGTCTTCGAATGAGATCACGATTAAACTTTATCCTAATCACTGTCACTGACAAAATTGTTGACGTCATTGTGGGTTTTAAACAACATTAGCATTATTTAATTGACTGTTGACTACAACAATGTTGTACTTGGATAGTCATTGGCTGATCATATGATTTCGCTATTTAGAATTGGTAAATAATACTTTTCTGAACATATATTATTAAGTAGGAAGTCTGTATGTGTGAATATAAAACCAACTTTACCTCAATGAAAGAAATGACTCTCAAAGGCACAGCATTTTAAAAGTAAAATATCTATCTATCTATCTATCTATCTATCTATCTATCTATCTATATATATATATATATATATATATATATATATATATATATAAACACTAGAAAAGTGTTATATATTTGACTGATGTATGCACTTGCATAATTCCTAATGTTTTGAAGAGTGTTCAAATCCAGAGAAATAAGCTATTTTAACTAATGAGACAGGCTGTGTCCTGTTTGGCCATACTAATGACGTCACACCCTTGATTTCTGGTTTGCTTTTATTCACCTTATTCTGCGATGTGGAAGTGCACTCATTTTTGTGATTGTTTTAGAACTTCCGATTCAGCTGCCTATCGGAGAAATGACTAGGAATAATAAACGACAGAATACAGTCAAAGTACTTGCTCTACAAACAAGTTTGTTCATGACTATACATAAAAAGAATAATAATGTAATAAGAAAATATCAGTTTGCAACATCAAGCAGCATAATGAGCTGTTTTTAACATCTAAATATCATATGTGAAAAATAAGGTCAATAGAAAACACCAAAGACGTTGTCATAAAAAGTTATGTTGTCATATATGTTGTCATAATATGTTGTCATAAAAAGAAAAGCTCTGCTGCTTTTATGCCGCATCATGCTTCTTTATTATCAGCATTTGCTTCAGCGGTCTTGTTTCACTTGGATGACTTTCAGCCTTATTCCGCTTCATACTAACATGTTAATAAGTGTTGAATACGTTTATTTCATCCATCAACATGATTCAGTCTTGCCATCATCAGACTACACCTTTGTTTGTAGTGAATACACGCCCTCTACTGGTGAAAATGATGCATGGTGCCTTTAAACTAATGTTGTGACATTATTTACAAACGTTTATATATATATATATATATTAAATAATGCTTAACACTTTTATAAATATTGTTATGTATATTTAGTATTATATTCATAATTACAATAGTGATAACAATTTGATGACATATTGCTTTATTTATGGCTCACAGTCCAGAGTTACTAATTAAATTGTTGTTTTTAGTCTGTATAATGTGACTTTATCCTTTAAATCACTAGGTTTTAACCATTTGTCAGCAATACCTTGTTTTTTTTGTTGGAAATTATTATAAAGCTTAGTATGATTACTTATTCTAGTATTTATTTAGTAATTTAAGCAAAATAGTTTATTAACATTTTATACATTTTATGTTTTTTTTATTAACAGTTCAATAAAACTTTTGAAATATAAACTATTTAACCCATCAACAGTGTTGCAAGTGAGTCTTGGAGTTGAAATAAGGTGGGAAAACTACTACTGTTAATTTGCCTGTGACTAAACCCTGCCTTAAGAACATTACTGACCAATCCTATTTTAGCAGCTGTTGTTGTCTTAGTGCAGTATCGCAAGCTTTTACAGAAATGATCAATAATAATGTGTTAATGTTATTTCACTTCATTTCTGAGCAGTAGTCCAACGTGATTCAGTTAGCTGGTAAAGTTATATAATTAAACTCCTTAACTAAAGTGTTGTTAATTAAACTGTTTGTTTTCTTCTGATGGTCAGGTTTTAATGTAGAGACCGTTGAATACAAGAACATCTGCTTCACTGTGTGGGACGTCGGCGGTCAGGACAAGATTCGTCCTCTCTGGAGACACTATTTTCAGAACACACAGGTAAGGTCTTGATTAAGAGACACTTTGCTGACAAATGTGCTTCTTAGTCGTTTCTGAGTACATTTATCTTAAGAATTTTAAAAACTCAGCTGCTTTATTGAATGCTTTTTAATTCTAAGCCTAAATGGGTTGTTTGTCTGTCCACAGGGTTTGATCTTTGTGGTGGACAGCAATGACAGAGAGAGAGTAGCAGAATCTGCAGAGGAGCTTTCTAAAATGGTAAGACTTGCTCTGTCTTTCAGTTTAAATGCCATATATATATATATATATATAAAAATGCGTTTCAGATTTTATGTAATTAGAATGTTCAGTGACCCAATGTATTTGCATTTATGTTCTTGGCAGAGGCTTTCATACTAAAGCATCTTGTCCTGGTGTCTGTGTGGTATGCATGTACTGGAAGGGACCTTTTAAGTTCTCACAGTTTGTAAATGCATCATATACAATGACATAAGTAGAAAGTAATAGGAATAGTATTGCTTAAAAAAAAGAGATTTGTAATCTTTTTTTTTTTAATGTGAAAATATATATTTCATTTAATGATGATATTATTCAATCAATAGATGTTCTCATGCAATCCTCGTGGTTAAGCCCTGCTTTGAATAAATGTCTTGATTTATTAGCATTGTTGTATTGTTTTAGATTTTGTTCATTACTCATTTCTTTTTAAATTGCTTATTTTAATGTAATTTATATTTCATCCTCATGCATTTTTTTTTTGGTTTGTTTTGGTTAACTTTTTTTTTTTTTTTTTTTTTACTTGCCATTTTTTTACTTATTTTTTTATTTTTCATTTTAAATGAATGTACAAAAATTTCTTAAAGGGGACATATTATGCAAAAATCACTTTTATAAGGGGTTTAAACACAGTTTTGTAAAAGCTAACCAGCTTCTAATGGTAAAAATGATTACATTTTATTTGTTATAATCACACTTGATAAAAACGCTTTGATTGACATTCTCCCTTTGTACATGTCATCAGAGAGGGAAAGCCCCGCCCATTAGTGATGATGTCTCCCTCATTAGCATAGGATCCCGTTTGAATTTAAAATGACAGTCACTAAAATGGACAAAGCATTGGGCAGTTTCAAGGGATCACAGGTCCAACTCTTTAAGCATTGGGCCATGGCTGCCCACAAAGGGAACAAAACAAAAAGAAGCAATGTTGCTAAAGTAACATTTGGTTTTCTTGCCATTTTTGTATTTGGATTTTTTTGTCTATATAGATAATGAACAATGATTTGCATTTAATAATTTTTAACCCTTTTATTTATTATAATTTTTTTGGGGGGGGTGTGTTTGTCATTAAATACTCAACTAGATTAACCCCTCATCACACTCCCTTTCTCTTTCCCTTTCTTTATACAGTTGCAGGAAGATGAACTGAGGGATGCTGTGCTTCTGGTTTTTGCAAACAAACAGGATCTGCCTAACGCCATGGCTGTCAGTGAACTCACAGACAAACTCGGCCTGCAGAGCCTACGCAGCAGAACGGTACACACACACACACCCCCTTACCTGCCTGACTCCCAGCATGCATGCACTTAAACAATGACTTTATTTAAATGTTCCGTTGTCTGCTTTTTCCACAGTGGTACGTTCAAGCGACCTGCGCAACACAGGGCACTGGACTCTATGAAGGACTGGACTGGTTATCAAATGAGCTCTCCAAACGCTAGTGTGTGCCTGTTAGGGTCCAGATGTGTGTGAACTTTAGAAAGACGGAGTGTGTCCATTGATAGACTCTGTCTTGAAGAACTTGTGTGAATGTGTGTGTGTGTGTGTGTGTGTGGAGGAGCTATCAAGTGTTCGGCATCATGTCTAATCTATCTTATCTGTCTTTTTTCTATGCTGTATTCCTACTAATGTTCTTTTAATATTTTTTTTCTCCTTACAAATCTGATTGTTTTCATGACTGTAAGATAATGCTTAAATTGCACGTTTACTTGATAACTGTGAGAGCATTATGGCACAAAGGGGAGGAATTCCAACTCGGGGCGTCCCTCTCATGCAAGTCTGGAGTATTTGTAGCTTATAAACAAATGATAGGAGTGAGTAAATGCCAGGAAGAAGCCATTGTGCATTGACGCTCACTTCGAGATCCCGGTTGCAGTGCTGCCTAATTTGACTAGCCAATCACAGGACTCGCCGCCCCATGAACATTCCTTTTCATGGCAGTTCATTTTATTCCAGGAGCTACATGCTAACCTTTGTTGCAGGGACACCTTTGAGAAGTTTGGAACAGAATGGTACATGAAGTATTGATAGCAATATGGAGTCATCCATTGATTAGCCCAATGTTCTTTGATATGAAATACCTCCACTGAACAATATGTAAGTAAATGTTTTAGTTGAAAGCATTTTTGAACAGATCATATTACCTTGCTTGATTTTTAGACATGGTGGATTGGACGAGGATGAATAGTTTCCTTTTTTCAGCTTTCTCCATGTTTCTTTTCATGTCAAACAGATGCTTGTATGTATTTGTGCTGGCGCCTTTTATTATCAGCGATCGAGGTGCATTGGGTGAGAATTTTGTATCGGACACTCCAGTAAAAACGATACAGTCCTCATTTCCTGAGCAGGACTTTCTGATCTTGTACACTTCCCTACTGCGGCTAATGCCCTACTTTTGCTCGAACTGTGCCACAAGGTCCACCCCTGTGAGAAAATAAAGATCTGGTAAAAACTTAAATGTGTGGATTGTATGCTGTATTTTTCCATCAATACCTTGTAACGAAGCTTACATTTTTTTTGTTGGATTGATGCATAGGTTTATGCTGAGCTATTGCATACACAAATGGGTTAGAAATTCATTGAATTAATAAGCTTTAAGATTAACAGAAGATCAACATGGTTTGTTTTACTGGGTGCATGTACATTTAAGGAGTTAATGAATAATTTGAAGGAAATTAATAGGGATCACATATTTGAAGACACGGCTTAACAGTTTGTAATGAGCTCCAATATTTCTGTTCATTTTTTTGTAAGTGATGTTCTTCCTCAGTATTACTCCTTTAAAGTGCAAATGTTGAAAAGATAGATTTATTTGTATTTATTTATCATGTAACAAAATTACATGGAATGGGAAGGCTTGTATTTGTTCTTTGCGTGTATTATTTAATATTGGAAAACAAATATACTGGGTGTTTTAATAGTGCATAAGACATTTAATTACATTTCTATACGTTTAAAGGGGTAGTTCGCCATCATCATCATTTACTCAGCCATGAGATGTTCCAGAAAAGTTTGAGTTTTTTTTTATGGTGAACACAGAAGAAGATATTTGGAAGAATGTTGAAAATCGATATAAAATATACTATGGAAATTCAGTGGTTACTGTTTTAATAATAAATAATATATAAGGTTTACTTTAGCAGAAATACACCAGGCACGAACATCTGAATGAAATGAACGAATGCAAGCGGCTATAGATGGATGATTTATTTATTTGTTTGTCTTGTGTTTAGCACTGACACGGAGTACGTATTGGAGTGTGTAGCGGTCATAGTGATGTGTACAGTTTGAAAAGAGAAATTAGCTGATGTTAGCGGGCAATTAGTGAAATAAACCTCCACTTTTTGTATAATTAATGTACTATTAACGATATTTGTATATATACGTAATTGTACAACTATACTCTTTTTAAGTCCTATACTGATTGTGAAAATCTCCACGTCGGAAGTGGCGTGGCGTCATTTCTTCCACGGCGGCCGTGACGTGGCATTACGCAAGCGCAGATGTGATAGGGTTTCCTGACACCCGACGAGCATCACACATACAAAACTTTAGACAATAGGAGAAATCTCGAAATCTCGTAGTTTTAGGTGATTTGTTTGCTTCACCATGGGTCTGACCATCTCGTCGCTCTTTAGCAGGCTGTTTGGAAAGAAACAGATGAGAATTCTGATGGGTGAGTGTTGAGTCTAATGCTAGCTTGGCTAGCGGCGTTAGCCAACTTTCGTAATTCTGTCATATCCCAGAAAATGACAAATTAAACAGAAAACAACAGTAGTGTGCTCCGCTTTAATTTAAGGAATGTTTAAAGTAAAACTAAGTCAAATTGTCGCTTATTTATCTATTGAAGTGTTTGAGATTTGATCCCAAAAGCTTCGAATAAAACGATATGATAAATAATTCTGCCAGTATATGAACATGAACGGGTTTGACCGTTTTGTAGTTAGAAATAATACAAGTATAGTGTAATTATAATCTAGTTTAATTGAGTCTTGTGTATAGTGTATAATTTATTAAATCATGTTTTACTTATTTCTGTAATTGCCATAAAAACCAACTTGTATTCATCTTGACAGTGTACTTATTCACATGTATTATATTCGCGAATACGAAAATATTTAATTTCACGTTTATGGAATAATTAGCTTTTAAGCTTAACTGAATGTTGCTTTTTATTTTGTATTTTTTAAACTACTTTTTAAATTCATAAATCCAGAATTACTAATAAAATAATAGTTTTACGGGATTTTAACGAGAGTTTAACGAAAGCCCTGACTGTGCATCTGTCTATATGTGAGTGAACTTTGTTTTTCACAAATATAGTATATATTTGTACAGTAAGGCTTCTATTCTAGTATGATAGTTTTAGTGTTACAGTTACTGTTAAACTGTAGCTTATTAAAGCATAAAGCAATATGCTTAGAATGGTGTTACTACATTTTCCGTATTATATTCCAGTATATTTATTAGAATTGTACCTTTTATTTAATTTAAGACGGTTTAAAGAGTCATCAAGACTTTCATTTTCTGTTTTATAAAGTTAGAAACCTCATTCCCATCATATACATTGTTGTTTTACAGTGGGTCTGGATGCTGCAGGGAAAACCACAATATTGTACAAACTCAAACTTGGCGAAATTGTGACCACAATTCCAACCATAGGTAAGTGGATGGGACTGTTGAACATGTGACACCATAGAATTTGACTTAATGATCTCAAAACAGTTCTTGAGGGTAGATTTAGCTCATTGTCTTGTTTTCTTCTGAGCAATGATCATATGAGTAATCCGTCATCCACTGGGAACTTCTTTTATGAATTTCTCTTGCTTTTGTCTTCCTTTTAATGGTTTCTGTTATGCTTTCAACTTCTGTTTAGTTTGTAATGTTGCTGTTTGAGCCTGCAAAGTTACAAAGTCCAAGATACTTTCTATATCAGCAAGTTTTTATAAAACCTCTCAAATGCTTCATTTGTAGTCCAGTTTTGTTCAAGGAATGCACACGACACAATATCCGGTATATAATTTAGGTTGAATTGCACTAATGTCTCATGTCTAGACTCATGTCTACAGATATAATATACTGATGAATTTCCTTGCTAACTGTTTACATTCATAGACTTATAAACCTGTTTTTCGACCTTGTGTGTATTTGCCAGTTGATGTGAATATGATGGGCCATCTGACAGTCAATTTTTTGGTGTGCTTTGTCTGTGCAGAAAGTTGTATTTTAAGAGTAAAAAAAAAAAAAAAGAGGATGTAACGATACTCTTGAGTCATGATTTGAAACATATCTTGATTCTGAATTAGTGATACAATATCATCTCAATATTATATGCTATAATTAAAGTTTAATATCAGTATTATTATTTGTTATTATATTATTATATGTTATTTCTTAAACATATGGCAAAAAATGAAAATGTTCTCAAAATGTAAACAAACCCCCAAGTGTGTCTGCTCAAATGTGATTTTTCATTCATTCATTTTCTTTTCGGCTTAGTCCCTTTATTAATCTGGGGTCGCCACAGCGGAATGAACCGCCAACTTATCCAGCATATGTTTTATACAGCGGATGCCCTTCCAGCTGCAACCCATCACTGGGAAATAACCATACACACCCATTCACACACATACACTACGGACAATTTAGTTTACCCAATTCACCTGTAGCGCATGTCTTTGGACTGTGGTGGAAACCGGAGCACCCGGAGGAAACCCACGCAAACACGGGGAGAACATGCAAACTCCACACAGAAATAAATGTGATTTTTCAGCCATGAAATTTCATTATGCAACATGCTACATACAGACAGAATTGACATTTTTGGGCAAATT
The DNA here is from genome assembly GCA_903798125.1 of Danio choprae. NCBI lineage: Eukaryota > Metazoa > Chordata > Actinopteri > Cypriniformes > Danionidae > Danio > Danio choprae. The sequence continues at coordinate 870,076 of CAIGQW010053418.1, forward strand.
ATACCTTGGGTAAATAATTCAAGAAGCTAACTCTTGGGGGGGAAAACTAGCTCAATATTATGAATGGTTTTGTTTACATCAGGTTTTTTTGTGTGTGTGTTTTTCCCCCCATTATTACTATGTATTGTTACATCCTTAGTTAAAAATGACAAAACATTAAAATGCATGCTGTTTTTTTGTTTGCTGTTTCACCCTTTTCTGTAAAGGGGGCAGGTTGTAGCAGCTCATTTGCATTTAAAGAGACGCACAAAAAAGTGTTTTTTTTTTTTGTTTGTTTTTTTGGTTTAGCTTGAATAGAGGCGTACCATTGTGTAATAAATCGTCTTTGTAATTATAAGCTGAAAGTTCTTTGGTTGACCTGGCTGACACTTACAAACTAATAAAAAGGGCTTAATAGGACAGTATTATCTTAAGAAAATGTCATAATCGACTTGTTGTCATCATACATGTGGTTTCTGTGATTGCCTGGTTGTCCTGTCTTGCACCACTAAAGTTTTCAGCCAGTGTTTCATTAAAAAGCAGAACTGTTTCACTGTTGAATGTTGTATGTTAAAGTACTATTTTTCCAATGGTCAGGTTTTAATGTAGAGACCGTTGAATACAAGAACATCTGCTTCACTGTGTGGGACGTCGGCGGTCAGGACAAGATTCGTCCTCTCTGGAGACACTATTTTCAGAACACACAGGTAAGGTCTTGATTAAGAGACACTTTGCTGACAAATGTGCTTCTTGGCCATTTCTGAGTATATTTATCCTAAGCTTATCTTATCCTAAGATTTTTGATACTCAGATGCTTTATTGAATGCTTTTTAATTCTAAGCCTAAATAGTCTGTTTGTCTGTCCACAGGGTTTGATCTTTGTGGTGGACAGCAATGACAGAGAGAGAGTAGCAGAATCTGCAGAGGAGCTTTCTAAAATGGTAAGCGTATATCATTGTAAATGTCCCACTTATAGCAACCCCATACAGTGGATCAGAATTTTGTTTGTTTGATTAATGTGGTTAAGTTGCCTCATCGGTGTCTCTTCCTGTGCGTATCTGCAGTTGCAGGAAGATGAACTGAGGGATGCTGTGCTTCTGGTTTTTGCAAACAAACAGGATCTGCCTAACGCCATGGCTGTCAGTGAACTCACAGACAAACTCGGCCTGCAGAGCCTACGCAGCAGAACGGTACATGCATACATACTAACACTAACACTTGATTGAATGTCAAAAGGTCTGAGTGATGTTTATTTAATGTGTATATACTAGGGATGTGCAATATTCATCCATCCATCCATCCATCCATCCAGCTTAGTCCCTTATTTATCAGGGGTTGCTACAGCTGAATGAACAGTCAACTATTCTGGCATATGTTTTACCCTTTTAGCCGCAACCCAGTACTGGAAAACATCCATACTCTTTCATTCACACACACTCATACACTACAGCCAATTTAGTTCATCCAATGAATGAACAATGAGTTCAGTTCAATGCTGAATACACTAGTCAAGCAGAATCTGCCTTTGACTTGATTTGCTCACCAAAGTCTTTGCATTGTCGGGTGAGTGTGCATTTAGACAAAATCAGATTCATTTACACCATTTAATTGAAACATTTAATTTCAGTTAGCTTTTAACAATAAAACAAACAAACAAATGGCGGGTTAAAACAAATTAAAGGTTATCAGGGTCCAACTTTGGGCCACTTTGGCCCTAGTTTGGGCATCTCTGATCCATGTTGACAAGATAAATTGACTATAATTGCACAAATTGAGGCGACAAGGTGGCTCAGTGGTTAACATTGTCGCCTCACAGCAAGAAGGTTGCTGGTTCTAGTCCCAGCTGGGCCAGTTGGCATTTCTGTGTGGAGTTTGCATGTTCTCTGCGTGTTGGCATGGATTAGTGTGAATGTGAGAGTGTATGGGTGTTTCCCAGTACTGGGTTGCGGCTCGAAGGGCATCCGCTGCGTAAAACATATGCTGGATTAGTTGGTGGTTCATTCCGCTGTGGCGACCCCTGATAAATAAGGGACTAAGTCGAAGGAAAATGAATGAATGAATGCACAAGTTGACTGTTATAGTAGTGTTTACAGAATGATTACAAATAGTAAATTATTTCATATGTGCAATAGAAATGTAACTTTTAAAGTGCATGTAAACCTGCTTTTGTGAACCGAAATTATTTAACCCATTGAATTTTTTAATTTGACATTTTGTCTGATGTTCTCTGTCTGGGCTTCTTACAGTGGTACGTTCAAGCAACCTGCGCAACACAGGGCACTGGACTCTATGAAGGACTGGACTGGTTATCAAATGAGCTCTCCAAACGCTAGTGTGTGCCTGTTAGGTTCCCAGATGGTGCGTATAAACCAATGGAAAGCTAGAGACTCCTCTTAGAATTTAAGTGTGTGTGTGTCACAGCAGAAAGCTGGAGAGAAAGCATCAAAAGCTTTTCTTTTCTACAATACACTCTTTTGCCCAAGTTTATCTGTTTCTTTTCATTTTATTTAATTCAGACAAAAACAGCTTTTTAAAAATAATTTTGCGGCTTTTTCAGTTTTTCAAAAGGGCGTCATACAAAACCAGAAACACTGGAGTTTTTGATCAGTGAACAGAGTTATTGGTTTTGCTTTAGGATTGTTTTGCTGGAAATCTGTGTTAAGGAGATTGTCGTTAAACTCACTGGAGGTCAGTAATATTTCATTCACAACATGTGGAGTCGACTGGCGAATCAAAGCCATTCATTTCCATCAATCCTACTAGATATGCAATGTTGTAAAGTCTGTTACATTGCGTTATCCACTGTAGTGGCGTGGAGTCTTGTGGTCCTTCTAAACATTATCTGCATGAGTTCACTTCATTCTGGATCTCAGATTCCCACATCAGCAGCACATGGCATGAATGGCATGAAAAGGTTCACTTTCTTTTAATAGGTTTGCTTCCCCCTCAATCTGTTGTGGTTTGTGGCAAATGTTTGAGTGACCCAGAACACAGGTTTTAATGTAGGACGGGGTCAAAGGGAACGGGATGTTCTTTAGCCACGGCGACGCAATGAAGTTTTTCCATGTATTATTTGAAGTTGAAATTGACGTGTTTTATGTCTGAAATGTTCCGCTCGGGCCAGTTTCTTGAGCTTATCATTATTGCTGATTGAATCTGACTTCTGAATGCAGATTTAACGTATCGATGAATTCCATGTCTGGTTGAAATGGGTTGCTTTCTTAAACTGATGTGTAACAGATACAATCTATTTTACCCTAATATCATTATAAATTTGTTTGTGTATTATATGTATGATATTGTTTTAGAATAAAAGATAATCATGACCTGATTGTGTCCAACGAGCTTAATCTGTTTTGCACCTTAAGGGGATGGTTCACAAAAAAACACACAAGATTTTACTACAAGTTTCTTTCTTCTGTTATATACAAAAGGTATTTTGAAGAATGTTGGATAACAGTAGCCGTTTGCAAAAAACAAAATAACCCCAAATGCGTATTTGTAACGGTTGTGCGTCACTCCTCGTTTTAATCACCCCCTAGTGGCTGGATGCAGTGCAAGTTATAAACCCCACCTCCATGTTAACTGTGCGATCACACCAAAGGCGGCGAGAGCGTCCAAGTTCGCTCTGGCCGCCCTGGGGACAACGCTGTCTGCTTTCACAGCTCCGACGGCGAGAGCATCAAAATTCGCTACATTGATCTCGTATTTAAAGGAGCCGTTGCAGCATATCAGCAAATCACTTACATTCCCTCTTAAAAAATGTGCTTTCTAGTGTGAAAATGTTGTGCGCCTTTTATCAAATTCATTTAACTATGGAAGATCAAGTTGTTGCGTGTGGTGTGGCTTTGCTCCACTTATCCAATATGTCTGAAATATTCTGACAATAAATCAGCAATACTGATTTGTACTGTCGTTATAATTAGCATGATTTACAAAAACATAACATTAATGCACATCAGTAACTCGCCAGTAACTTAAAAAAAAAAAAAGGAATGTCCCTGTAAGAATACATCGTAAATAATTAGAAATCCGGCGACTGCAATACTAAAACCCTTGGGAACAACTGTGGTCGGAACCAAAGTTTACAGGACTGTGTTCACTGGACTTCTCTCAAACGGTGGACTTCTACATTCCGATTGCTTGCTGCCGAACCGCGTTATAGCTCATTACCATAAAGTTGACTTGATTTCAACTCTCCTCAATGCCCACACCGGCGAAGATGCGCCGCCCATTGAAAATGAATGACTTCCAGCTACTTTGACGCTCTCGCTGCCTTCTGCGTGAACGCACAGTAACAAATGAAAAATAAATTACACTTGCAATAAAATTTCCCGAAAGATGGGGTTTGGTCAGTTAAGGCATTTATAATGCTGATAATAGGTTCAGGTGTTCATTTTTGTGAAAACATTTTTGTTTTTAGCCAGTAATTGAACTCTTGTGCTCTGTTCAAATGTACTACCCTTTTGTTATGTTCGAGATGAAAACATCCACTGAATTAAACTGCTATTAAAATGCATCAGATAAATATTATTTTCAATTTTTTTGCAGAAATCTGTTAATCAACCTCAGTCCAGTAAGTTTAATAAATGACAGGATTTTAACTCTTTAATAGCCAAATTCACAAATGATGTCACTGATTTGGTGAAAAAAAACACAAAATGACGTATTTTCAATATAAAAAGTAATAGTGGACTGGATTTAGTTATTTGATCTTTTATCACAGTCTTGGACATGTGAACGATTAGTAACGACATTGGCTTTGATGCATTGTTAGATTTAAATTTTTTCCTCCTTAATTTACTGTTGGTGGCTGTTTTTGCCCCATTGATTTCCGTTATAACCACATTTGATGGCGCATAAATACACAGTCTTTGTTTTTATTTACTCCGTGTAGTTCTGAGAGCTGAGATGCATATTTAGATTTTTCTCAGACACTTAAGTGCGCAAAGGTCACTCTCATACACTCACAGACATACATAGACGCACTTTAATTTGCTCCTGTACTCCATATAAAATCCAGAAACTAAGCTTTTTTTTTTTTTTTTGCACAGGCCTATCTAAAGGGTTAATTGTGCCATCTGATGAGCAACAGTAAAATTGACAAATTTTACCTCTTCCCAATAGGGAAAATCACCAACAATCAAGAATGCATGACTATATGGTGTCATGGTTTTGTCGTCAAAAAATGGTGGTTATAATGGAAGTCAATGGGGCAAAAACAGCCACCAACAGTAAATTGGGGAGAAAAAAGAAAAGAAAATCAATCAAAAACGATGCATCAAAGGCAATGTTGTTTCACATGTCCAATACTTTGAAAAAATTAATAAAACGTCCAGTCCACAATTACTTTTTATATTGAAAATACGTCATTCTGTGTGTGTTTTTCACCAAATCAGTGACATCATTTATGAATTTGCCACTTAAATAGTTAAAATCCTGTAAGGTTTTGATTAGGATTGAGGTTAGTTAACAGACGTATTACAGATATAACAATTTTGAAAAACATATTTATGCATTTTTACAGCAGTTAAATTTAGCGTATGTTTTCATCCCTAACATAACAAAAGGGTAGTACATCTGCCCAGAGTGTATTGTTGAGGTTTTTTATTTATTTTCTTTTTTTATATCAAAGCGTTTTCTCAAAATATGTATGAAAATGAGGCTTGTCACCAACAATCATTCTGCTAGCTGAAACAGAAAAGGTTATGCCCAAATTAAGGCTCAAAATCACCCGAGAGTGGATGAAAACATCCCCAACAGTACATAAGGGTTAATGTTTAAAAAGATATGGGGTGTGCCATCGTGATTGACAGTCTATATTTTCTTTTACAGTCTATGATTTGTAACTAATAGTATACAACCCAAGTATAATGGAGTCATGTGGTTGTAATTGGAGATTAGGTAATTAATGGCAATTTAATTTTCAAGGAACACCATTTAAATTCAGGTGTCACATTTTTAAAAAAATAGTTTTTCACTGAGTGGCCAATGGATGAATTACTCAAGTTCATTTGAGGTTAAACTGCATTACTGCATCTCTCCAGCAGATGGCACCTGGAATTAACTACTTCAGTCAACTCAAACTGAACAACAGCAATCAAGACATTTATAGATCAATAGGGAGTTGAACTATTATAAGTAGCACTTTGTATGCTTTTACGATACGTTTTTGTTCAATATCAATGCATTGAGGCAGTACAGTGTTTGACCTCAAATCTAATTGCATCTGCTTACAGTTACAGAAATCATTATATCTCATTAAAACAGAATTACAGTGCAAACTTAGAATATTTATATCCTAATCATGTTTTTTTCTTTATTTTTGAGAGGCGAGAAGGATTAACTGTGTTGTGGAAAGCCTTTTAAACATGGCTTAATTAACAGAGCAATGATTTCAACAATTCTTCATTGGAACCAAATACATGATAGTTTGATCTCCATTATTAAAACTTAAGTGATTTCTCTGACATTATGTATATAGTTGTTTTCCTTGTATACGCATGTACTGACAGGTATCTGTATGCATGTATGTATGTATGTATGTATGTATGTATGTATGTATGTATTTGTGTATGTTTGTGTGTATGTATATGTTTGCATATATATAATTTGGATTTTTTTCATTTGTTTCATACTGTTATCAGTCAGGCTATACACATTGAATTAAGTCAATGTTGAAGAGTTCTGTTATTACCATTGCTGATAACATGTTCGTTAAAAACACAAAGTTTAAATAAACAAAAAACAATAAGCTACGAGAAATATACACACAAAAATTGATGTAAAATTTACAGTATTACTGGCAATTTTGGTTGTGCTACAGTTTTACAGCATAATTACATTCATTAATTTAGTGCGCTTGTGAATTTGACCGTATTACTGGCGATTTTTACAGTATAACTGGCAAAATGTACAAGTGCACTGTAAGTTAACGATTGCAACTGCTGTAGTTCATTCATTCATTCATTCATTCATTTTCTACCGCTTTTCCGGGGCCAGGTCGCGGGGGCAGCAGTCTTAGGAGAGAAACCCAAACTTCCCTCTCCCCAGACACTACCTCCAGCTCCTCTAGGGGGATCCCAAGGCGTTCCCAGGTCAGCCGAGAGACATAGTCCCTCCAGCGTGTCCTGGGTCTTCCCCGAGGCCTCCTCCCGGTGGGACATGCCTGGAACACCTCCCTAGGTAGGCGTCCAGGAGGCATCCGAAACAGATGCCCGAGCCACCTCAGCTGACTTCTCTCGATGTGGAGGAGCAGCGGCTCTACTCCGAGCTCCTCCCGGGTGACAGAGCTCCTCACCCTATCTATAAGGGTGCGCCCTGCGACCATGCGAAGGAAACTCATTTCGGCCGCTTGTATCCGAGATCTTGTCCTTTCGCTCATGACCCAAAGCTCATGACCATAGGTGAGAGTAGGAACGTAGATTGACTTATAAATCGAGAGCTTTGCCTTTCGGCTCAGCTCCTTCTTCACCACAACGGACCGGTACATCGACCGCATTACTGCTGCCGCTGCACCGATCCGCCTGTCAATCTGACGTTCCATCCTTACCTCACTCGTGAACAAAACCCCAAGATACTTGAACTCCTCCACTTGGCGTAAGGACTTTCCTACAACCTGGAGATGGCAAACCACCTTTTTCTGGTGGAGCACCATGGCCTCGGACTTGGAGGTGCTGATTATCATACCAGCCGCATCTGTAGTTGCTGTAGTTTTACAGCACAATTGTAATTGTTAATTAACTGTGCACTTGTACATTTAAAAATGTTACTATCAATCAAAATTGCCAGTAAAACAGCAATTTCTAAAAGTGTACATAGAAACTAAAACTAGAGCAGAACAGATATATACTTGTCATAGCTTACCCGCAGTCCATAAACCTCATTGATACCACAGGAACTCCCATAGTGTGCGCATTTCTCTCTTATTAGTCATGATTAGATTTGGGTGTGGATGTGATTCCAGTACATCTGTCTACATCACAGCTGAGAGGGAGATCGAGTGTAAATTACAGCTGGCACCAGTCCTTTGCAGTGCAATCTACCTAAAGTGAAATGTAAGAAGGCATTTTTAAGACATAAACATACAGTTTGAATGTGGGAAAGGCAGAAGTAGGAGATAAAAACTGATACTAACTTGTTCTCAGAATTCAGATTTTAAGCATATTGATGTATTTTCAATCTCAGAATGAGATATAACCTCTGTTATAGGCCTCAAAAACAAGCAATAGTGAGTTTGTAAGCTAAAATTGTGAGACACAAAATTGCATTTCTGAAAATAAGCTATATCTGGATGGAATAAGGGTAAGCTTATTAATAGAATTAATTATATATATTTTAAGTGAAGTATATCCCTTTAAGTCAAGTCACTGCCGCAGTTTACGCTTTTCTAAGAAACCCAGGTTGATGAGGAGGAGGAGGAGGAGGAGTTTTTTTTGAGGAAATTCTGCAGAGTATTTAAGCGAGAGGAAGCAGAGATCGGTCCTTTCTATCCTGCAGACTCGTGTCTGAGACGGAGCGGAGATGGTCCACTTGTATGCTGTGATCTAGTGTGCATTCTGGTGAGTGATCAAGTCACTTTTTGCTTTTTAAAAGTTACTGCAGCAACATTTTTCTAAAAATGTCACTTCCTGTGGGTATAAAATAAAGAAGTAGTGCTTGTGTGACAAGGGATTTAATCTGTACTCGTTTATTAAACACATAAATAACTGAACATTTCCTGTTTAATGACAAGAGATCTAGAAAAGAACAGTTTTATTATAGTCTTCATTAAACCAAAGCTCATTTGAACACTTCCTGATTGGCAGGAGAAACATATTCTTCGTCGTCTGTGATTATACTTGTACAGAGTTGTGATTTTTAACTGCACATGTAGTTTAGCTTTGTTAGTAATAAATGATATTAATGTTATTTGTCTGTTTCTTTCGATATAGATGCCACAGATGACGGCACTCGAGTTGAGACATCACGCTGCCCAAGGATCTCTTTGGCCTTGTGCCCATGCTTGCGTTTATGATTTTGTAAGTAGTTTTTTACTCTAAATAATTAATCTGCATAATACATCATTTCTGAAGTTTTATATTAATGGAGCGTTTTCTTGTTTAGCTTTTAAAGAGGAGATTAGGAGAACCAATCTGCCAAGGGATTTGGGCACTCGTGTCCGCTGCCCTGTTCTAGCACATTCTCTGGATGTCTGGCCGGGGTTCAGTGGACCTGCAGTGTACAGCGCCAGGTCCATGACCCGCTGATGAAGCACCAGAAAAACTAGAAGCAACCGACAAAACAAAAACTACCAAAAGCCGACACCCAAACCCTTTCCCCTTGGTCGGCTTCTGGTTGTCTGTTGCTTGGTTAGCAGGTTATGGGGATGACCTGTTGTAAAATTAACCTGTTCATTTTTTTTTGTTTTTTTTTACGGCTGAGAGCAACTTTCACCCCCAAAAAACAAAGCAATCAATAAAAATAGAAAAACATTCAAACTGAAGTAAATGTCTCCGTTTGATTTTTCTCATTCTCGGCTGTTTCTGAAGCTGTAAGTATTTCTACCATGCAACATAAATGAATATATTTTAAATGTGGAATCCAAATGAATTAATATCCCACAGACTTCCATTCTATGAAAAAAAATATATATATATTTGAATTTCTATGCCTGTTGCCCTTTTAAAACAGCTAATATTAATAGTCTAATCTTTTTAATGCTTTTATTTAGTTTAATATACAATTTTAACATTGCAAATAAAGAAAAAAGATGAACAACAAACAATAGGGATATATTGTACTGTACATATGCATATTAAATGTATGCTGTATAGTGTACACAGCTATAACAGAAACATTAAACATATACATACCATATATACACATCTCAGTGCATAGAATTATGCAGAAAACACAAGATCTAAAATACTTAACAATACACGAAGCCAACGGGTGAGGTTACCATTTCTGTAACAATTACAGTTTGTTTAGCTGTGGATGTCTTTATTTTCTTTATGTATCAACCATTATCCCAGTCCTTTTGAAAGTGTTTTTTTTTCATCTTTAACCTATATTTAGGCTCTACCATAGCCAGGATTTTTCAATAATTTCAAAACACTGTTTAAAGTTCAAAGTTGTGTCTTTAAGTCATTCCTTTGATAAATGTTAATATAATATCTGTCTATAATATCTCCAATAAACAAAAATAAAGATGTTCTGGAATGCTGTATTCAAGCTACTTTCGCATCATTCCAAATAGATACAATTTTTCCACAAGTCCAAAAGATAGTTGTGTGTTAGTGAGTTTTTAAATGTTCATAATGAATCCTTATCATCCACATTATCCTTCTAACCCTTTTGTTCTTAGTTCTTCTTAACAGGGGTTGTGAAACTAAGACGGAGAGCAGAACTGAAAGTAACCTGCTTATTCTGTTGCCAAGGTTGTAAACAAAACCCGGCACCACAGAAACCCTCAGTCTCAGAGGAAGCTAAAAGTGACAATGCAACTAAGATGTGCAGTATGGCCCTGTTTGATGGCATAGTTCATGATTAATGATTAACTAACATAAATTTTAGAATGGGCGATGGGGGAAGGTTTTTACTATCTTACTTCAAGTGTTTGACAAACAAAGCAACAATGGCAAACTATAGGGCTGGGGTTTGTGTGTAGAATGCTGCATGCAGATTGTGTTGCTTTATGAGATTTCATCACCAACTGGCCTGGCTTGAATTAAACAGAATTTTATTGTAGTTTTTGAGGGTCTTTGTGAAACGTATCAAAATGCAAAGGCTAAATGTTTGTTACCTTCATTGTTCGGTGCGTTTTTTAAACAGAGCTTTGAAATGATTTCAACCAGCACCTTTTTGTAATATTTTCGAACAATATTTAACAAAGATCCAAAATTAGTAATTTGTCAGAAAGCTGTGCTGTCTTAGCGAAAGTAAGTGTGTGAGATCTGCTTGTTGATGTTTAAAAAGAAAAAGAAAAGAAAAATGCTGTTTCATTTATCAGGAAACCATAACAAACACTTCCTGTAGAGGGATGGGCACTCACTGAGAAAGAGAAACTTCTGGAAAAGAGGGCAAGGCTGTTCACAGGTCAGCTGACGGTGGGTACTGTGTACTAGTATAAATAATAGAGAGAAACATTGATAGGTCCTTTTCGTGACTGAAGCCTTCTGCTGCCGGATCAACAAGGTACGGCATTTTAATGATTGTTATTCAGATAAAACATGTTTACTTGAAGTGTTCATTTATGAAAATTACATCATATTCTAATGCAATATTTATTTTGGTGATTTGTCACTGTGTAAACTAGAAACTGTATCATCTTAACAGGTCTGTGGTGGTTCTTCTACGGGAGACGCCTTTAAACCTTGAATGATCTTGTAGCATCGATATGTGAGTATACTGGACTTTTCTTTTTTTTTTTAGATATTGTGAAAAACATAAGTGTATTTATTATAAACAGTGTTATATCCAATAATTGAAATTCAATAAAGCCCATTCACGCAAACTATAATGATAATAAATCGAGCACAGTAACATAAATGTGCTGTAATGCGAGTGGAAAGTTTTGCAGGTCATTGTTCTGATACGCAATACAAAGAACACAGATGCAATTTCTCATTTATATAATGACTAATAAACAAATATGGTCACAAACGAACTGGTGTGCTTAGGTAAATTACGTGGCTACTGTTTTTGGTTTAACCCCATAGCGTTCCTGAATTTCTGTAATTAATGGGTGTAACACTAAGGGGTTAAAAAAAATTTTTTTTGTATTTTTTGCTGCACATAAATTCTTGACAGTATTTTTTTACTGGAATAAGTGGTTACTACATCCACAGCACAAATATAACAATGATGACACACAAGAACAATGTTGTTGGAATCAGTTTAAGAGTTAATCAGTTTTTTTTTCTAAAGAACGTAAATGCTTGATCATTTAAAGGGGCATACAACACAATTTCAGTGCATTCTTACAACAACCAGAATGATGATGTCTGCTTGTGTGGATGCTAATGTAGTTATCATTATAATCTTATATATTATAGTCAAATATACTTGAAAGTGATTTTTCTTGGTTAGAATGGGTCTTATTCAGTTATATTGCTTGTAAATATTCATATAGTTGATATTTGACACTATTTGCGCTCCCTGTTGCTGAATGGTTCTATTGTTTGTTCCACAGCATCATGAAGGAGGTGGAGGTCATGTAAATCCTTGCTGCCAGGGGCAAGGACGTCTGGCCCAG
>CAIGQW010053418.1:893849-907050 GCA_903798125.1 Danio choprae
CCCCCACAAGTCCAAAGACATGTGGTACAGGTGAATTGGGTAAGCTAAATTGTCCGTAGTGTATGAGTGTGAATGGGTGTGTATGGATGTTTCCCAGAGATGGGTTGCAGCTGGAAGGGCATCCGCTGCGTAAAAACATATGCTGGATAAGTTGGCGGTTCATTCCGCTGTGGCGACCCCAGATTAATAAAGGGACTAAGCCGAAATGAAAATGAATGAATGAATAATATTGTACACCTCTTACAAAACCACCTAGATCATGTGTGGCTTATATTTCAGGGTGGATTATGGGACAGATCTCTTTTCTTTTTTTAAATAAATGAATGATTTTGAAATAAGGAACTATCCCAGAAAAATTCCTCTGGTCATTGTACTTACAAGATTTACAGTTGAAGTCAAAATTAATAGCTCTCCTGTGTATTTGTTTCTGTTAAAAAAATCCCAAATGATGTTTAACAGAGCAAGGGATTTTCACAGTATTTCCTATAATATTTTTTCTTCTGGATGAAGTCTTATTTGTTTTATTTCGGCTGGAATAAAAGCTGTTTTTAATTTTTTAAAAAACGTTTTAAGGTCAATATTATTAGCCCTGTTAAGCAATATTGTTTTTACAAACGCAGAACAAACTATTATGTTTAGGAATGTGTTGAAAAAATCTTCTTTCCATTAAACAGAAATTGGGGAAAAAATATAAAGGAGGTCTAATCATTTAGGAGGACTAATAATTCTGACTTTATTTGCATATAAAAATATTAATTCACATTTTGTCACTCCTAATGCTCAATACCTTAATTTGAATTATATATAGCCCTTCCCATGTTTAATTTAAAATAAATAACTATAATAAAAATTATGAATATAAATTAAATGCTTTATACTCTAATTGCTATTTTAAATATAATTACTGTAAATGCAATTAGTAGGGTCAATGGTATTTTCTTTTAGAAAGAAGCTGCTCATCTAGGTTGCATTTATTTGACCAAAGATCCAGTAAGTAAAGCAATATTGTGAAATATTACAATTTAAAATAAGTGCTTTATATTCCACTGTATTTTACATGTGATTTATGCCTGAATTTGTAGCTTAATTACTCAAGTTTTCATTATCACATGATTCTGCAGAAATGATTATAATATGCTTGTTATAATGTCGTTTTTCTAAAATTCTTTGAATAATAGAAAATTTAAATAACCATTCAGATTTAATGTAACAATGTCAGAATCTTTGCTGCTACCCTATTGAAATGATTGAAATTATATTAATCTCTTGCTTAAAAACATTTGTCTGAGCCCAAACTTTTGAATAATAGGGTATTATTATATAATATTCATTCATTCATTTTCTTTTCGGCTTAGTCCCTTTATTAATCTGGGGTCGCCACAGTGGAATGAACCACCAACTTATCCAGCATATGTTTTACGCAGCGGATGCCCTTCCAGCTGCAACCCGTCACTGGGAAACATCCATACACACACACTCACACTCATACACTACGGACAATTTAGCTTACCCAATTCACCTATACTGCATGCCTTTGGACTGTAGGGGAAACCGGAGCACCCAGAGGAAACCCACGCCAACACGGGGAGAACATGCAAACTCCACACAGAAACGCCAACTGACCCAGCCGAGGCTCGAACCAGCGACCTTCTTGCTGTGAGGCTATTGTGCTACCCACTGCGCCACTGTGCTGCCCCCTTATTATATAATATAAAATATTATGTCACCAATAAAACATGCTTGTATCAATCCTAAAATATGTTTCTTCATGCCATGCAAAATATAATACATATATATAAAGTTTTAACATTGGGTTGAAATATATGACTTAAATGCTGAATCTGGCAAATTACTAAAACAGATTGTTCCTTTTCATCTGCCAGTCTTCTTCTATAATTTTGGCATGTCTGATTTTGGCGTGTCGTCTCTGGAGGGGATGCTGGATGCCGTGAAGGTTTTGGCTTTCTCTGTGCAGGAAGGGAAAGTGGCCGTTCACTGCCATGCTGGACTGGGCAGAACAGGTAAATTACAGCTTACATTATTATCATACTTTCAGTCTAAACATCCTAGTGAATGTTAGTGACGTGATGTAATGGCATCTTACATTTAAGATTTAAACGACACCCATTATGCTCCCTTTTGCAAGATCTAATGTTGGCCTTGTATGTCCCTAAAATGTGTCTATGAAGTTGGGGTTAGGGTTAACACCTTACCCTAACTCAAAATACACCCCAGATTATTTATTGTGACATGTTGAAAATTTGATTTTCCCCCACAACCCACAATTCAGTTCGGCAATGCTTGATGTCACTCCATTCAAAGTAAATGAGAAGTGCTAACGCCAGCTGTTAGCAGAGTCGAATTATTGGGCCCTGGGGCTTAAACAAACCCAAGGGCTCCATTTATTTTATTGCCATGCCATAGTAACTGTATATGTATATACAGTACAGACCAAAAGTTTGGACACACCTTCTCATTCAAAGAGTTGTCTTTATTTTCATGACTATGAAAATTGTAGATTCACACTGAAGGCATTAAAACTATGAATTAACACATGTGGAATTATATAAATAACAAAAAAGTAAGAAACAACTGAAAATATGTCATATTTTAGGTTCTTCAAAGTAGCCACCTTTTGCTTTGATTACTGCTTTGCACACTCTTGGCATTCTCTTGTTGATCTTCAAGAGGTAGTCACCTGAAATGGTTTTCACTTCACAGGTGTGCCCTGTCAGGTTTAATAAGTGGGATTTCTTGCCTTATAAATGGGTTTGGGACCATCAGTTGTGTTGTGCAGGAGTCAGGTGGATACACAGCTTATAGTCCTAGTGACTGTTAGAATTTGTATTATGGCAAGAAAAAAGCAGCTAAGTAAAAAAAACGAGTTACTTTAAGAAATGAAGGTCAGTCAGTCAGAAAAATTGGGAAAACTTTGAAAGTGTCCCCAAGTGCAGTCATAAAAACCATCAAGCGCTACAAAGAAACTGGCTCACATGCGACCCAGGAAAGGAAGACTAAGAGTCACCTCTGCTGCGGAGGATAAGTTCATCCGAGTCACCTGCCTCAAAAATCGCAGGTTAACTGCAGCTCAGATTAGAGACGAGGTCAATGCCACACAGAGTTCTAGCAGCAGACAAGGTGAACGGATGGATTCTACATGCCTGGTTCCCACCATGAAGCATGGATGAGGTGTGATGTTGTGGGGGTACTTTGCTGGTGACACTGTTGGGGATTTATTCAAAATTGAAGGCATACTGAACCAGCATGGCTACCACAGCATCTTACAGCGGCATGCTATATGCTAGCAGGGAATTTTTCACAGTATTTCCGATAATATTCTTTCTTCTGGAGAAAGTCTTATTTGTTTTATTTCGGCTAGAATAAAAGCAATTTAAATTTTTTTTTAAAAAACATTTTAAGGTCAATATTATTAGCCCCCTTAATCAATGTTTGTTTTCGATTGTCTACAGCACAAACCACTATATAATAATTCAGGAGAGACAACTGTAAAAAATAAAGGTGACTGGACCGCACACAAATGTATGTCCCAAACACAATAGATTTTGCATAATAGGTGCCCTTTTAAAATCTTCCCAGGTGTTCTTATCGCATGTTACCTGGTCTACACCTGTCGGATCAGCGCCAGTGAAGCCGTCCATTACGTTCGCATCAAAAGGCCTCGCTCGATCCAGACTCGCTCGCAGATCAATCTGGTGTTTGATTTTGCGCGGCTGCTGGGCTCACAGCTGGCCCAGTTCCCCAGTCTGAACACACGTCACTGCGCCACCTTCAGTCTCCGGCAGTATCTCCTCCGTCAGGCTCTTCTGCTGCACGGGGAGGAGGCCAGAACCCTCAAACACACCCCCAAAATCCTGCACATCCTCTGCAGCATGATGATCAGCCTCACGCAGGGGTCTGCCGGCCCTCCAGAGGTCCAGAGGGAGCTGGAGAAGAGGGCCGACGTTTTGGCTCTGAAGAAGGCAGTCAAGGAAACGCTGCTGAAGAGAAATCTGCCTGTTTTGAAGGAGCGCAGAGGATCCTGTAGGACGTTCTCCTGCGAATCCTGGGATGAGCCGTTCGGGTTCCTGGAGAGGAAGAGAGACGTTCTTTTAAACAAGAGAAGCTACAGCGAATCCGATCTCAGCAAGATTACCATCATTGAGGTGAGAGCCGATCAGGTTTCAGGAAGATTTTTGCATTTAGGAATTATTTTAAGCTAACATATCGATCGAAGATGAGACGTTCCATTAAAATCAGTTTACAGAAGTGGCTTTATATACATTGAGTGTATAAAATGCAGGTAAAGTGTCTAGTCTAATGCCTGAAGTTACAGTTGAAGTCAGAATTATTAGCCCTCCTGAATTATTAGCCCCCTGTATATTTTATTTTCCTATATTTTGTTTAATGGAAAGATTTTTTCAACACATTTCTTAACATAATAGATTTAATAACTCATTTCTAATAACTGATTTCTTTTATTTTTGCCATGATGACAGTACATAACAATTGACTAGATATATTTTAAGATACTAGTATTCAGATTAAAGTGACATTTAAAGGTTTAACTGGGTTAATTAGGTTAACTAGGCAGATTAGGGTAATTAGGCAAGTCATTGTATAACGATGGTTTGTTCTGTAGAAGGCCGAAAAACAAACATTGCTTAAGGGGGCTAATAATATTGACCTTAAAATGGTTTTTAAAAAATAAAAAAAATGCTTTTATTCTAATCGAAATAAAACAAACAAGACTTTCTCCAGAAGAAAAAATATTTTAGGAAATACTGTGAAAAATTCCCTGCTCTGTTAAATGTCGTTTGGGAAGTTCACAGGAGGGTGAATAATTGTGACTTCAACTGTACTTTTGTGAAAATAAAATGTCAAAAAATGTGTGAAATAATGTTGCATTATCATTCAGTGTAACACATATTTATCCAAAAATGAAACAATGTACTTATTCTGTCCTCTTCTTAGCCCAACAAAACGTATTATCAACTTAATAATATTTTAAAGCATTGAAAAATCTTGTCTGTCAACTGGTAAACCCTAGTATAAATATTTACTGCGGCAATTAGTATTTCAGGGCTTAACTGTAATCCTTTAATAGTGTCTAATGTCACTAAATTATTCTTGTACCAAATATGCCTAAGATTATTATTTTTTGGTATATAAACAAACCTATTGTTACACTGAATGGCATTTTAATGGGTGTAAATCATGGTAAAAATATATTATATGAATGTTTGAACAAAAGAAGAAAAAAAAGGAGAGGCAGGAAATGTTGTGATGCTTTACCGAAAACAAAACGCTCACCTCCAAGTCAGCATTTAATTTTTAGAAAAGTAAAAACAATTTTAATATTTAATATTTTAATATTTTTTGTTTTTACATTTCAAAATAACAATTTCAGGGGAAAACATTTTCTTATTAACATTTACAAATGTTCTGTAACTTTATAAATGGCCCTTAATGGCATTTTTGATCAATTTCATATAAAATTCAATTCAATTCATCTTTATTTCTATAGCGACTTTACAGTGTAGATTTTGTCAAAGCAGTTTAACATACAAGTTCTAGTAAATTGAAACTGTGTCAGTCCAGTTTTCAGAGTTAAAGTTCAATTCAGTTCAGTTCAGTGTGGTTTAATTTTCACTGCTGAGGGTCCTAACACTGGAGAGCAAAGAACTATATTGCAATAATAAAAATAATAATAATAATACATAAAACACTAATCTTAAATGTTCATAATACTTATATAAATACAACATTTGTTATAAACTTAAACTTATATAAAATTGACATTTGACATCTTGTTTCTTCAAGGATTTCATGTTCTCACACTGCTATTCTCAATCTGCTGGACACCATAAAATAAGCAATGGAGAAATCGGTCAAGAAAAAGATCCGAGAATCCTTACAGAATCCCAAAAATATCCTCAAATGCTGACGACAGACCAGTGCAATGGAACAACACCGACACAAAGCCCTATTCCTCCATCAGCTCCTCCTGCACACACTGAGACTGTGAACAAGAAGACCAAATGTACAACCAAGAAACCTCAAGCTTTCCAGAAGTTCGGTTCAAACATTGAGGTCGGTGTGAGGAAACCAAATAAAATGCCTCCCTGTATATTATATTTGCATTGAAATGAATTTGTGTCAATGTTGTGGATGTTTTTATTTTAAGCTGCGGAGAGATGATTTTCTATCAGATCAGTTGTCGTTATCAAGAGCGGTGGCGAAAGCACTGGCTCAGCAGCGTCCTCCGCTGGACACCGTCTTGAAAAGAGCAGCAGTTTTACAGGTAAAGCATGTAAGACTTGATCTACTTTGACAGGCAGAATATTGTATGTTCCTGGATTCACACCCTTGTTAGTTCCAGGAGTGGCAAAATATTTTGATGCCAGTACATGTTCTGGCAAAGTTATGCTTATTATATAAAGCATGATGATCATGTTTTTGATGTTTATTTCATTAGTTACAGGAATGCATCTGAGCTTCATTAATGACAATTTTATATAATATATTTAATATATATATAAAACCCATTAAAAAAATAAAAATAAAAAAATAAAATAAAATAACTTAAAATAAATACATAAATCCATCCAAACCTACTTTGGCAAAGTTGTGCATAAAACAATGAAACTTAAATTCAGCTTGAACTTCTTTTAGTCATAAATTACAGTGTTTTCTGTCTAATTTATATATATATTTTTGGTAAAATAATGAATGTCATACATTTTACCATGATTTACACACGCTAAACTGCCATTCAGTGTAAAAATAGATTAGTTTATATACCCAAATGAAGATTGACATTTGTATTTAATCATATTTAGCTGTCTATCTCCTTATATTTACACATTAACAAAAGCCTTTCCACTTTGCAAACATTATTTTCTTCATTTGTATTTTTTTGTCTTGTTTTCTTGTACATATATCTACTTTAATAAAAAAAAACAAAGGTTTTTGGAGGGTTTTATGTTAATTTATTCCTGTGTTTAAAATATTTCTAATGGTCTAGATGCTCAGGAGTAAATTGCATTTAATATTTTGGTTATTTATAACAGTTTTTATAAGCACAAAACTAAATATTTTTGTATACAGTCTGAGATCGATCTATCTATCTATCTATCCATCTATCCATCTATCCATCTATCCATCTATCCATCTATCCATCTATCCATCTATCCATCTATCTATCTATCTATCTAATAACTGATAAATGATAACTGTCACGGGAGGCTCACAAACACACAGAGCGGAGTTATCAAAAACACATATTTATTAACGGAAACACTCACTACAGGCACTGGAACATCAACACGCAGAACTGACAAGGAGATGTTGACAATACAATACCGGACAAAGAACTAATCCAATACAGGGGTATAAATACACAAGACAAGATTGAACAGATTACAAACAGGGGTGAGACAACTGATGAACATTAACACACAGCAGGAAAACAGAACAAAGCAGTCGCATGACATAGACACAAGCACATGGAACACAGCACATGGGACATCACCTGACACAACACGACACAGACACACCAGACTTGTGACTAACCACCAAGCTAAAATAAAGAGTCAAAATAAATATAATTTTATAATATATACACTTTTAAAACTAGGGCTAATAGGACTAAAATAATATATCATAATATTACTGTTTGTACTTTTAATAAATAAATACAGGACTGTTGAACAGAGACTTTTAAAAAGCATTAAAAGTGTGCATTTGTTGACTTTAGTAGCTTATGTTTAAATATTTCTACTGAACAAGGTAGAAAACGATTAAGAAAATCATTATATTACAGTGCTCCCTTGTTTCATTAAAGATTTATTTGTAAACTGTAACATGCTGTGGATAGCATATTATATTGTTATCGATGGACACTGTGGTGATGGTTGATATCTGACCCTGTTTTATTCCTCATCAGGATGAGCTGAACTTGAGTGAATGTGGCTGGGCTACACTGGTCATGGAAACAGATCCAGATGTCCTGAGCACACTGCTATGGATCTGGCTGGACAAACTCAAGGTCAGACATCCACTGTATTGTTGTTCTGCCACAAAATCATGTCAGAAAACCATAAGCAAAACTTCTTTTTGTTGTGTGCATAACAGGACCCCATTCTCGGTAAAGATGACATCGAGAGGCTGACCTCAACCTGGCCTGCACAAAACCCTCTCATTACACTACACAAGGTGAACATTCAAACACAGTTCAGACACAAATAAAATAAATATATATTAAATAGGGAGCGACATGGTGACTCAGTGGCTAGCACAGCAAGAAGGTCACTGGTTCGAGTCTTGGTTCTTTGTGGAGTTTGCATGTTCTCCCTGTGTTGGCATGGGCTTCCTCTGGGTTCTCCGGTTTCCCCCACAGTCCAAAGACATGCGCTATAGGTGAACTAAATTGGCTGTAGTGTATGAGTGTGTATAAATGTTTCCCAGTACTGGGTTGCAGCTGGAAAGGTATCCACTGTGTAAAAACATATGCTAGATAAGTTGGCGATTCATTCCGCTGTGGTGACCCCTAATGAATAAAGGGACTAAGCCGAAGGAAAATTAATATATTAAATAATATATATTAGTTAGATTACCGCATTATGTTAGTTATGGATAGGTTTAAAATAGCTCTAACTTCCAGTGTTGTTTAATATCAAGACATGATTTTTCATTCCACTGTATGTCCACACCTGCAGCAAAATGACAATAAAGCTGTACTTGAACTTGATAAATAAAAAAAATAAAAAAATAATATATGTATATATATATATATATATATATATATATATGTCAAAACATTTTTAGACCCATGATGTTGAACTGCATTATGATCAATTTGTGAGGTGGTTTTATATGGATCGAAGTTTCTTAAATATAGTTTTTGAATATATAATGTCAAAATATGAGTGAAATAATGTCCCTTCATCATTCAGCGTAAGATTTATCATTCATTCATTCATTTTCCTTCGACTTAGTCACTTTATTCATCAGGGGTCGCCACAGCAGAATGAACTGCCAACTTATCCAGCGTATGTTTTTACACAGCGGATGCCCTTCCAGCTGCAATCCAGTACTGGGAAACATCCATACACACTCATTCACACACATAGACTACGGCTTATTTAGTTTATTCAATTCACCTATAGCGCATGTCTTTGGACTGTGAGGGAAACCGGAGCACTCGGAGGAAACCTACTCGAACAAGGGGTGAACGTGCAAACTCCACAGAGAAATACCAACTGATCCAGCTGGAGCTCGAACCAGTGACCTTCTTGCTGTGAGCCACCGTGCCACCCCATAAGATTTATATAAAAGTGAAACATTCTTACCTTATTAAAATATAAAAAAATAATAAGCGATCATATTAAATGTTATTACATTTACAAATATTAAAAATGTCTTGCTGACAACTGCGTAAAACCTAGTGGTTAAATATTTAAAATGACATTTATTTAGTATTTTAGGGCTGCATTGTGATTCTTAAAGGGATAGTTCACCCAAAATTTTTTATTCTGCCATCATTTGGTCACGTTTCACATGTTCAAAACCTATTTGAGTATTTTTTTTTCCTACTATGGAAGTCAATGGGTGCCAATCAGCATTTAAAAAAATATCTTCTTTTGTGTTCAACAAAAGAAAAAAAACACATAAAGGCTTTAAACCACATGAGGGAGAGTAAATGAAGAGGTCATTTTCATTTTTTGGTGAAATATCACTTTTAATAGAAAATCATCAAATGATTATTGTACTGATTTTTTTTTTTTTTTTTTTTTTTTTTTTTGGTATATAAGCCTACTATTATTACTTTGTGTTACATTGGCTGGGTCAGTTGGCATTTCTGTGTGGAGTTTGCACGGTTTTCCCCACAGTCCAAAGACATGCGCTATAGGTGAATTGGGTGAGCTAAATTGTCCGTAGTGTATGTGTGTGAATGAGAGTATATGGGTGTTTCCCAGTGATGGGTTGGAGCTGGAAGGGCATCTGCTGCATAAAACATATGCTGGATAAGTTGGCGGTTCATTCTGCTGTGGCAACCCCTGATAATTAAAGGGACTAAGCCGAAAATAAAATAATGATTGAATAAAAAATCACATTGCGATATCAATGCTGAAGCAATATATTGTGCTTGACCCGAATGCATGCATAAAAAAAATAAGTTTGCATGCATCGTACACACCTGACAATCTTATACAGCTGTAATTCATCTGCTGTTTTAGTTTCAGCGTCAAACTGTCTTCTGTCTGCTGGACTGTGTGGGTCATGTTGTGGTTCGGTGTCCTCAGTTTGAACATGCTATACTACAGAGACTCATTCGAGCATTAACAAGAGTAAGTATCAAACGGATATTAAACAAGCCGAGCTTATCTGAGACAGCTTAATATACTTCCCCCCTCCCTGTGTTACAGCGCCCTCCGGAGGAAATAGAGAAGAACAACCTCTTATTGCGGGTCCTCAGAGCGTCAATGAGAGAGCTGTACCTACAAACCCACCACTCAAACACTACAACAGATGCAAAGTGCTAGAGACTTGGGTTAAACAATGAGGAAACTAATAAAAATATCAATATAAAGAACTGTTTTATGATTAATATTGCATTTGATTTGATATTGATTTGCATTTCAGTCAAGATATCATACAAAACACCATCTGCAGAATTAACTTTTATAAAGACGATCTATTGCAATTTCATTTAAAATATATATTTTCAATTACTCTTTCATTGAGGTTTGAACTTTACAATAAGGTTCTGTTTGTTAACGTTAGGTTTATAAAATAACAATTAAGCTTTTGAAAAAACCCTAATGAATAGCTGTATATGTCACTTATGAAAATGAACCATGGCTTTATAAATAAATAAATAAATAAAAAATTAGTCATGCTTTAAAAAAAGAAAAAGAAAACTGATTTTAGCCATGGTTTTACTACAAAAAAGCAAACTTTTTTTGTATGTAAGCTGTCCACAAATGCACCATGGTTTTTATTGTGAACCATAGTATTTGCAAAGGTGATAATCAATACCCCAAAACGTGGTTATTACACTGTCATCATGCTTTGTTAATAATGGACTTTATTGTAGAGTGTTAAAAATAGCCTCTTCATATCTTACTGAAATATTTTTAAGTATAGCCAAAACTTGGCCATACTTAATATTGTCAAACACTTTTGTAGCCTAGCCTATTTTACTTGTTATAAATTATATATATATATATATATATATAAATTATTCTTAAATTATGTTAAATTATTCTGTTCATTAAGGCGGCATTTATTGAATGTAAAAATGTTACATTTTCAAATAACTACGTACTTTCTTATTGTATGCCGTTTCAAATGAAATTATTACTCCAGTTAAATTATTTTCTTTTCAGCTTAGTCCCTTTATTAATCTGGGGTCGCCACAGCGGAATGAACCGCCAATTTATCCAGCATATGTTTTACGCAGCGGAACCCATCACTGGGAAACACTCCAGTTATTATTGCTTTTATTAGTATTACCATTAATAATAGTAATATTAAAAGTAATAATTATTATTAGAGTGATTTCTGAAGGATCATGTGACTCTGAAGACTGAAGTAATGAAGCTGAAAATTCATCTTTACATTTACTGGAATAAATGATCAAATTAAATTATAAACTACCTTTGAACAGTTATTTTACAGTGCAATAACATTTCACAATTTTACAATTTGTACTGTATTGTTGCTGAAATTAAGGCAGTTTTTGTGAGCAGGATGAGCTTATTTTAAACCATTTAAAATGACCCCAAACTTTTAACATTTAAACTTTTAAATTTGTTATTTTTAATTAGTTATTAATTAATTTTTGTTAATTAGTAAGTAGGTTTTTTTTTTAAATTAGTTTTAACATTTTAAACTTTTTTCACATTTAACTTTTAACATTTAAACTGACCCCAAACCTTTTTATATAATATATTGCTTAATGTTGTTTACAAATCCAATCTGCACGGTGGCAATCTCCCGGCTGGGTCAGTTGGCGTTTCTCTGTGGAGTTTACATGTTCTCCCCGTGTTTGCGTGGGTTTCCTCCGGGTGCTCCGATTTCCCCACAAGTCCAAAGACATGCAGTATAGGTGAATTGGGTAAGCTAAATTGTCCGGTGTATGTGTGTGAATAGGTGTGTATGGGTGTTTACCATTGATGGGTTGCAGCTGGAAGGGCATCCGGTGCGTAAAACATATGCTGGATAGGTTGGCGGTTCATTCTGCTGTGGCGACCCTAGATAAATAAAGGGACTAAGAAAAGAAAATGAATGAATGAATATCTTAATTTGTTAATAATTAATATCACTGGATTCATGTTGAGCAGCTCCTCGTGAACTTCTTACCAAAGGAATGTCACTCAAACTGACATTAATCGCCATGGCGACGGCGTCATAGAGATGCAAAAGAAAACAATTATAAACAATAAAAACAGCCGCTGAAGCTGGAGGTTTGATTAGAGCTCTTCACCAGCTACTTACGACTTTATTTTACCTTTACATTTCGGGTTTGTAGTTTTTAGACAGATATTGTGTCAACGTCGTCGTTTTAAGTTATCCAAGTGTAACTTTTTATCGTTTGACATCTAAAAGTAGTCTAATCAACGCATTTTGCACAGTCGGCGCGATAATAACGAGCGTTTATTAGGAAATATCTCCTCAAGATCGAAGTATTTTTAATATCTTGCAATTAAGGTAAGTTACCCTGTTTTTTGCAGACACCCATAACGTAACAGTTACGAAATTTTACGATAACGTTATATTTTTACTAACGTTAGTCGTGTGTAATTAAATGAATAAAAAAAAGATTAATTAAAAATTAAGTGCTATTGTACTGTGGTAACTTTATTTCTGTCTGTCATGACTATACAGTAGCCTACTTCATGGGTATTAAGGCCTCATAAAATGTTAATGTTATCATTTTTCTTAAGACACGTAGCCTTGTTTTTATGATCATTAAACAAATAGATTTTGTTTGTATTTCACTACAAATATTGTTTTTCATTTTCAGCACACGTCATGTCACCTGTGGATGTATGGGTGGGCTCTTGGAGGCCCCATAAACCAAGGGGCCCTATTGCTGCGATGTATAACAGTCCAGGGCCAACATATGCTCTGCCAGGGGCAACTGGTAGACACACACACACACACACACACACACACACACACACACACACACACA
>CAIGQW010053418.1:926226-956226 GCA_903798125.1 Danio choprae
ACACACACACACACACACACACACACACACACACACACACACAGATTGTTATTAGATGATTGTTATTATATATAATATATATAATAAACACGTACAGTCTATAAACACAATTGAACATGTACATGTAAGTGGGCTATGAATGCTGAGTTGTGTTTACAGTTGTTGTGAGACACATCATCATTCTTGTTTTTGTATGTAGGACACTAAAATCTGGATCCATCCTGTTCTGTCCTGTTCATGTACTCAGTGACCCTGTGGGAAAGAAGAAACTACTTTTCTATCAGATTGTCCATCAAGCAGATCTGTATATAACATTTTCGCTGTACTGTCTATTCTCAAAGTCAAGAATGTGACCAAGACGACATTCTGTAACGTACGGCTTTCTCACACTTTAAAGGTAAGATTATTGTGTTTGATATTACTGACAGGCAATTTGTCAAACACAAGGAAAACATTCTTAGTACTGTTTCTTCTATTTGTTTCCAGGAAGGTCAAAAAATAGGTTAAAGTTGACTGCAAGGGATGAATAGTTATTTTGAAATAATAATGCTTAAATTGATTCTGTCTTTAGTAAATGTTAGTTGTCAAATATTGTATGGCATAGCTGCTATATCTGGTTATAGTGTACGTCAGAATGATTAAAAACTGTGTATGAAGATGTGTCAATCACACTGTAAACAGTTTTGTATGACAAAGTCAAGACAACACATATTTGTAAGTTGCTTTAACTTATTTTTATAAGTTATAAAGTTCAACCTAATATTTTCAGTTTGATTTGATGTAAGTTGAGATGACTAGAAAAGTTAATTCGATTGATTCAACTAAAATATTTAAGGCAGCAATACCCCCCCACCCCCACCCAACATTATGCATTTTCAAACACTAAAGAATATTAAATGTCCACAAAATCCACAAATCCACAAAAAATGCAATATTTTTTTACAACAAAACAAGGCATAAGTAAGAATAAAAGTAGAGGAACTATTCATTCATTCATTCATTTTCATTTCGGCTTAGTCCCTTTATTAATCTGGGGTCGCCACAGCGGAATGAACCGCCAACTTATCCAGCATATGTTTTACACAGCGGATGCCCTTCCAGCTGCAACCCATCTCTGGGAAACATCCATACACACCCATTCACACTCATACACTATGGACAATTTAGCTTACCCAATTCACCTATACCGCATGTCTTTGGACTTGTGGGGGAAACCGGAGCACAGCAAGAAGGTCGCTGGTTCGAGCCTCAACTGGGTCAGTTGGCATTTCTGTGTGGAGTTTGCATGTTCTCCCCGTGTTGGCGTGGGTTTCCTCCGGGTGCTCCGGAGGAAAATGAATGAATGAATGTTACATTAAGATTATTGTTTGGTTATAATAATCTAATTAAAATGTTTTTACAACGTTCCATTCACATTATAAAAATCTAATTCCCTAACATTAGTAAGTTACAAAAACATTACTGTGGAAAGTTATTAGAACACTTGAAACATACAGATTTTAGACATTGTATTAATGTCAGGGTGCGAATTACAGGGGGGTTTGGGGGGGGTCTGACCCCTCTAATTAACGCTTGATCCCCCCTGAAGGACATCGAAACAAGATGTATGGAGGGGGGGTCTGTCCTTTAATATAAGAAATGGTTTGCTTTGATCTGTATCTTAAAAAATATTAATAATTAAAAGAATAGATTTTAACTTACTTTTAAGAACTTACATATACATTTGACCACCCCTACAAGAGTTCATACCACTGTGAATGCATGCTTTTGCGCCAAAAATATTAATTCATCGGTTTGAAGCTGGCCAATCTAGAGCACCAACAGACATCGTAAGTGTTCGCAAAACAGGTTTCTTGTTAAATATAGGCATTTGCAGCTGTCTGTAAAACTATGTATAGTTTGTATTTTATTATACACTTGCTTACACATGGAAGTTAAATGGTAAAATAAATAATATGTGCAGTCTTTTATGGTCATCTATTAACAGATGCAGGAATGCAGACCTGCATCTGTTAATGTAATATCACAATTTTGAGAACCACTCAATACCCCCCCCACACCTCCCCGATCGTCAATGTATAATTCACACACTGATTAATGTTACTGTTTGGCTGTAACATTATTAAAACGTTTCCAGTGTCTGGATGTTCCAGTCCAGTCTTGTTACATTAATGTTCTAAGAACGTTTTTCTATCAACATTATGAGAATGTTCAGAACAAGTAACGTCCTAAAGACATTCCAAGAACATGATCTAAAAATCCTTTTTCTGTCAACATTACATGAATGTTCAACAAGATTTATTTTAATGATGTGACACGCTAACATTTACACAACTTTTCAGGAATGTTCAGAGAATGTTCCCTGTCAGCTGGGAGCACACTTACTGTTTTATGAAGACTGAATTCAGACTGTTCACACTTTCTAGTAGGGAATTATAATATTTAGACACAGAGATGTTCTGTTCGGCTATTAATCTGGGGTTGGCACAGCGGAATGAACCGCCAACTTATCCAGCATATTTTTTACGCAGCGGATGCCCTTCCAGCCACAAACCAACACTGGAAAACACCCATATACTCTTGCATTCACACACATACGCTACGGCCAATGTAGCTTATTCAATTCACCTGTACCGCATGTCTTTGGACTGTGAGGGAAACCAGAGCACCCGGAGGAAACCCACGAGAACACGAGGAGAACATGCAAACTCCACACAGAAATGCCAACTGGCCCAGCGACCTTGCTGTGAGGCGATCGTGCATCCCTTTCATCTGGAGCGACGCGGTGGCGCAGTGGGTAACACAATCGCCTCACAGCAAGAAGGTCGCTGGTTCGAGCCTCGTCTGGGTCAGTTGGCATTTCTGTGTGGAGTTTGCATGTTCTCCCCGTGTTCTCATGGGTTTCCTCCGGGTGCTCCGGTTTCCTCCCGGTGCAAGTCCAAAGACATGCGGTATAGGTGAATTGGGTAAGCTAAATTGTCCGTAGTGTATGTCTGTGAATGAGTGTGTATGGATGTTTCCCAGTGATGGGTTGTGGCTGGACGGGCATCTACTGCGTAAAACATATGCTGGATAAGTTGGCGGTTCATTCCGCTGTGGTGACCCCAGATTAATAAATGGACTAAGCTGAAAAGAAAATGAATGAATGATTTCATCTGATGCAAGATTTTAGAACTTATAGGTTTTAAATATTATTATTAACAATAGTAGTAGTACTAGTACCCCAAAAGATCACCCAAAATAGTTCATCAATAAATAATAATAAAATAATTGCCATAATTTACTCACCCTTCACTTGTTTAAAACGTAGTTTACTTCTTCTGTTGAACAGAAAAGCAGATATTTTGGATTATGCTAGTAGCTTGCACCCTAATGTTACTATGGAAGTTAATGGAACCAACAACCAACATTCTTCAAAATATCTTTGTGTTCAACAGAAGAAACTCATAAAGGTTTAAAGCCACATGAAGATGAATAAACGATAAGGTAACTTTCATTTTTGGGTGAAATATACAAGAAAATGAAAAGAAGCAGGCAGTTTCAAAGGCAGCCTGACCGTTGGCGCCACTTCACGGGTCCTGGCGTTGCTTAGATACGTGTTGTTGTCGTGCATGTTCACAGAGGATTTTCTGGAAGCAAATTCAGATGTTTCAGCACAAGATTGCGATGTTTGTCATCCACAATTCAGCGATTAATGCGAACAACCAAACGACGTGCTCTAAACACATCTAGGGAATACTGTTAGACAATATTCTGCCGTAAACACGGATTCAACGCAGTTAGTTACAAAGCTCCAGTAACAAACGCGCTAATCTGCTAATTAGCCAGCAAGCTAGCCACCGTCGGTTTATATCAGGGAATATAACACTTGCTGTTTGTTTGTGGCATTGTCGCTCGTGAATATGAAGTAAATGGTGTGCGGGCAGCTGGAGAGTGTGTGATGGAGTGAAGCGGCTCTCCGATCGGCTGTTATCTGCAGTAATCCCGCGGCTGTAAGAGGCTCAGTGTTAAACTCCTGCTGCCGCGGCTCGGGACTCTCGCTATGGACGCAGGAGGCATTTCTGACCTGGACCTGGACAAATATGACTCTGATGAGCAAGTGAAGATCATCTGCCTCGGGGACAGCGCTGTGGGGAAGTCCAAGTATGCTTTATGTGTTGCTAATCTGTTCATTTCTATCATTGGTAAGGTTTTGTTTAGTTAAATACCTTCTTTGATCATTTATTTGCAGGCTTATGGAGAGATTCCTCATGGATGGATAGTATCCTTTGCCATTGTTTTATTTTTACAAATGTTTATTTTTACAGATCTAAGTAATGCAAGCAGAATATATAAATGTACATTTGAATGAAAACAAATTTATGCAACAAATTATTTTGACCTTTATGAACAATATAAGCTTTACTGTTATTTGTCAAATATTTCTCAAGTGCTGTTTAACGCAGGTTTTTTTCAACACATTTTAAAGGCCCCGTGAAATGTTCAGTTTTATTCGACGTTTGACGTAATCTCAACTGAAAAACGTAGAGAGGGTGTGGCATAGTGTAGCCCCTCCCCTTTTAAAAACAGCTTAAAGCCTTTTGTGTTATCACAACTCTTCCAGTGAGGGTTGTTGAGCGTCCTGAAAATAATAAGTCCATGTCCATAAGAGCGCGTACATCTGTGTAGAGGTGGAATACTGTCCCGTGGTTCGAAGCGATGCGGAATACGCAATGCGTTTGCGTGCAGAATTTGCCTCGTTCGCATTTGGTGTGAATCCAGCCGTGTTGGCCAATGAGAAAGGAGAAAAGAGCGGGCATGCTGACATCGTGAGGCGAAAACTCCAGTTGTTGTGTCCACATAACAACACTGTAGCTTGAAAATTTTCACCCTGGCCGGAGTTTTTATAAAGTTTCGGTTTTAGTCAGCCGATACTCTATTTTTGTGTGGAGAATATTAGAAAAGAATTAAAATTTCACAAAGGGCGAATAATTTTGTTTTAAAAAAATCTTGAACATGT
The DNA here is from genome assembly GCA_903798125.1 of Danio choprae. NCBI lineage: Eukaryota > Metazoa > Chordata > Actinopteri > Cypriniformes > Danionidae > Danio > Danio choprae. The sequence goes on from CAIGQW010053418.1 coordinate 931,226, forward strand.
ATTATTTATTATTATTTTTCCAGAAAATTACAATTGTTCAGAATTACAAAAAAAATTATTTGTTGTGTTTGTGTTGTCTTTTCCCCCACCAAATGTAGATTTCATACCTCCTTCGAAGTGCTTTAAATTACTACATTTACATTATAATTTTGGACTAAAAGTCATCTGTAATGTATGGCATAAAAGTGTTTTACTCAAACACACTCAAATATACAAACGTATTTCTGGAAGTTGACAGAATCTTAACTGAATGTATCAGTCGACCTCAGCAACTCTCCACTTACGCTTTGACTCTGTACAAATACACCACCACCATCAATGGACAGACTATTCTAGTTGGTGAGTAATTGGTAGATTGTATGATTATGTGGCTGTATTGCAATTTCTGCCTGTTAGTGTTGAGTTTTTGAGTCCATAAGTGTGTGTTGAAGCTGAGCTGTACAGCACATGCCTATCTGCGCCACAGATTTCTGGGATACTGCAGGACAGGAGCGTTTTCGAAGCATGCACCCGTCATACTACCATAAATCTCATGCCTGTGTCATGGTAAGAGAAACCACTCATATTTTAGTATTATTTGTCCTCCATTTTGGTGTTTTTTTATGTAGTAAAACAGACTTTTTGTTTTATGTGTTCAGTTTTCAGTCTATATTAGCTACATTGAAGTGCATTTGTTGGCATTTTTCTGTTTATTATTAGCTTTCATATATTTTAATTTAATAATATCAAATACTACTCCAGATCATTTTAATTCAGTTCAGACTTTTTACAGACCATAACTTAATTTAGTTGTCTAAAAATGTCATTTGATTTAATTGAGAAAATTATCAAAATGTAATTATTGGTTTGAATGTCTAATTATTTGTATGATTAATTTGTGTTGCTAATTAATAGCCACTAAAAAACACACATATGCACACAAACCTTCATCTTATTAAGTCAAAATGAAGATCGCTGGACAGAATATTGCAGCTTTTTTCATTTGCTTTTTTTTTTTAAACACGAAACTGTTTGATTAAACTATTTACAATGAATGATTATCCTGAAAAAACAACAAAAAAGCTATCAGAACTCATTTATTTCACTATTTCCAGGTGTTTGACGTGCAGAGGAAAATCACATATAAGAATCTCCCTGTCTGGTATAAAGAGCTGCGCGAGTACCGGCCCGAGATCCCGTGTCTGGTAGTGGCTAACAAGATTGATGGTAAACGTGCTTTATATGCGAGATTACAGATACGAGCATTGTGATTTGCATGTCTCTTATCTTTCCTTCTTCATGTGTTTTAAAGCTGACATGAAGGTCACGCAGAAGAGCTTCAACTTCGCTAAGAAACAAGGCCTGCCTTTCTACTTTGTATCTGCTGCTGATGGAACCAATGTGGTGAAGGTGAGGATGAACATCAGGAAAAATAATGCCTTTAAAATGCTCAATTTAAAAAAGGATGACATGGACTTTGTTTGATGTGATGAATTTGAATCAGCCTACTTTTGCTATATATTATCATCAGCAGTATTCAATATTATACTGTTTAGTTTTGTTTTTAGTGTGAAAGTAAATTGTAAGCTGTCAGAATAGCAGATGTTTTATCAGTAGTGTTTCTGTACATTTATTCAATTAAATTGAAGTTGATTTATTTAGTGCTTTTTGCAATAATCATCGTTCCAAAGCAACTTTACAACAAGGTGCACATTATTACTACTATTATATTACATTACATTTATAGACAGGATTTTTTATTTTATAACCTCATTATAATTTATACTATTATTTATTACTATAATACTATTGAACTCAAAGAATAATGTCTTTTACTAAATTACGCATCAAATTATGAAAATACATCATTAAAAATATCAATATAAAACAAACCGCAAATTATTTTATAATAATAATTTTATATATGTTAATAATAATAATAATAATAGCTAATAATGTAAATTTTACATTTGATATTTGTAATTAAAACACATAATATTGTTTAGTCAATATTAATCTATTTGGTCAAAACTAATATTAATACAAAATAAAAATTATTATTATTATTGGCGACGCGGTGGCACAGTGGGTAGCACAATCGCCTCACAACAAGAAGGTCGCTGGTTCGAGCCTCGGCTGGGTCAGTTGGCGTTTCTGTGTGGAGTTTGCATGTTCTCCCCGTGTTGACGTGGATTTCCTCCGGGTGCTCCGGTTTCCCCCACAGTCGAAAGGTGAATTGGGTAAGCTAAATTGTCTGTAGTGTATGTGTGTGAATGAGTGTGTATGGATGTTTCCCAGTGATGGGTTGCAGCTGGAAGGGCAGCTGCTGCGTAAAACATATGCTGGATAAGTTGGTGGTTCATTCTGCTGTGGCGACCCCAGATTAATAAAGGGACTAAGCCGAAAACAGTAAAAATTGTACTACATTTTTATTCTTGTTTTTTCCTCTGCTTTCAGATGTTAACCTTATTATTTTGGCAGAACAGGCAATTTCTCTTTTGCTTCTTTTTTTTTTTGTCAACAACAGATTTCTAAACTCGTTAATTATTCATTCTTATTACAAAAACAAACAAACAAACAAACAAACAAAAAAAACTTACAGGCAAACCAGCCTCTTATATATATTCCAATGTCTATTTTCACTTGAACTGTCTATTTTTCATTAACTTAAACAGCACAGAGTCTACCTTTAAATTGAAATCTAATGTGTTTCACAATTAATTTTGACGTATTATGTGGATGAATGATCTCTGTGTTCTGCTCTGTGAATGTGTCTCAGGTGTTTAAAGATGCTATTCAGATGGCTCTGTCCTACAAGAGGAACTCCAGCGACTTTATGGATGAAGTCATGAGGGAACTAGAGGTGTGTGTGTGTGTGTGTGTGAACACTGAACATCACACTCTCCTCATGATAATAAAGTTAAAGTCAAAATTACTCGCCCTCCTGTGAATTGTTATTTCTTTTTCAAATATTTCACAAATGATGTTTAACAGATTCAATTTTTCACAGTATTTCCTATAATATTTTTTCTTCTGGAGAAAGTCTTATTTGTTTTATTTCAGCTAGAATAAAAGCAGTTTTTAAATTTTTAAAAACATTTTAAGGTCAATATTATTAACCCCCTTAAGCAATTTTTTTATTGTCTACAAAACAAACCACTGTTATACAATGACTTGCCTAATTACTCTAATTTGCCTAATTAACCTAGTTAAGCCTTTTAAATGTCACTTTAAGCTAAATACTAGTATCTTGAAAAATATCTAGTCACATTATGTACTGTCATCATGGCAAAGATAAAAGGAATCAGTTATTAGAAATGAGTTATTAAAACTATTGTTTAAAAATGTGTTGAAAAAAATCTCTCTGTTTAACAGAAACTGGGCAAAAAATATACAGGGGGGCTAATAATTCAGGAGGGCTAAGAATTCAGGAGGGCTAAGAATTCTGACTTCAACTGTACATACAGCCCACTGATTTTACTCATGTGTTTCTGCAGAACTTTGATTTGGAGAACAAGGAAGAATCATCAGATAAAGAGGAAACGCAGGAGGAGAAACCCAGCTCTGCATAACCACATCATCATCATCTTCATTTTTATCATTGTCTGTCCTCAGATCATGGCTGTTGTTTCAGCAGACACAATACAATACGATCCTGTGAATGTACACGTGGCATTATCTGACATCAGAATGAAATCTCAGTGCACTGCAGAACTTTGATATTCCATAGAAACTGTGCAGCATTCAGATGATTTAGTAAAAAGTAGTACTCTATGGAGACTCTCTGGAATGTGAAGTGTTTCCTGTGCCGAATTTAACACGAAATGTTTTTAAATTTTTAGTCTGTTTTCAGAGGGAAATAAATATTTATGAGACGTTCTCACAAAGTGTAATGTTTTACAGCAAATACTCAATCCAAGTAACGATCTGTGACGCTCACCAATATGAATAAAGTACTTGATTTGTTTGTATATGGAGAGTTGATTATACATTTTGAAGTAGTTGTTATTTTGCTTAATGTCATCAGGATTAATGTTTGAGGTAAAAGTTGGAAATAAGAAAAATTGCAGATTTACTATGCCTCAGGGTCCAAGATTTAAGTGACCATTTCCCTTCTGTTTCTACCATTAAAGGAGATTTTGAGAGTTAATGAACAATAATAAAACATACAGACAAAACTAAATTAATACCCGTGAATCCTGGCGATATATAGACGTCTTAAGAAGAGAAACTATCAGTGCTGTGCAGAAAATTATCATGATTAACAACATTATTACCTTTAAACCACATGCAGTCTCAGCAAACGGTCTTGCGTGTTCAATTGTAGTCGTTGACTTGCATTTTGCGAGTCACCTGGTCACGGTTTCGGCAAAAAGAGGAAAAAGAATATATATATATAATATAATTTTACAGAAGAAACAAAAAACAGGTTAAAAAGGTTTAATTGTTGGGTGAAATTCTCTATTGCGAAAAGCTCAAAATTGCGAAAGACAAAATGGCGGTCGGTTACACACCTCAAATGTGGATGTTCACTTGGATATTTAGCGTATTTGCTAATCGAAGAGATTTGTTGCAAGAGCAAAACTTAACAGGGTGTGACCATGATTCAAACATAAACGAATGTGTTTGTCTGGACGTTAAAGACCACGTGACCGCAACATGTAACGTGTCGTTTACTTGAGTATGTGCAGCTTTCAAACACTCCTGGATATCGGAGATACTGAAGGGACGTGCAGCTCTTTATCCTTAAACCCGTGGAGGACATGTCTGTCATATCACAACAAAATCAAAACATCTATCAACCTTTGTTATTGATTGTAAATTACTTAAGGCATTAGTTCATCTTTGTAGTAAGTTCACCATTGAATGTTGCCATTTTTAAAATAAACATCGTATTTGTGAAGATGCTTAATAGTAAAGAAAACGCAAACATGCATGTCCTGAGAAACACATTTCATTAGTTCTTGTGTCATCGATTTTTGGGTATAATAAGATATTTCATTCGATTCCCTTTAGAAATCTAAACTTTTAATTATTGCTTTTGCTTTGTGATGTTTTGCACAAGTGCTTTATATATGAACTTTACATCCATGTTGGTGAGTATAAATGGAACCGGCTTCGTTTTGCACATGAATGTATCTGAACTGGAGACGACCAGTATAAAAAAAAATCTTGCTAAAACCTCTGGTGTTTTTATGTAATGTACACTAATATCTTGTACTGTGAACAGAATGTGATTCATATTAAAAACATATGAACAAGATCTTTCAGTACATCACTTATTAATCCCTTTCCACAAATGAGGTCTGCATGCATAAAATGATCAATACATGAAAAGTAGTGTGTTTAATGTCAAATATCAACCACTCCAATGTAAAAATACAAACTTAGTTTTATAAAAACATTTTTGATGTGAGAAAGTGCTGAAATTATTTGAGTAACCAGGCCAAAATAGCTCATCTATTGTCAAAGCTATTTTATTATGTTCTTTTCATTCGTTTTAAACTAGCAAAGCAACAAATCAAATGTGTTTACCCCACACTATACCTTTCTTTATGTTTCACGTAGCTCATAATCTATCCAAGCTACATTAAACCTGAGTTAACATCCTCATTTAAGACTTCATTCATTCATTCATTCATTCATTCATTTTCATTTCGGCTTGGTCCCTTTATTAATCTGGGGTCGCCACAGCGGAATGAACCGCCAACTTATCCAGCACATGTTTTACGCAGCGGATGCCCTTCCAGCTGCAACCCATCTCTGGGAAACATCCATACACACCCATTCACACTCATACACTACGGACAATATAGCTTACCCAATTCACCTATACCGCATGTCTTTGGACTTGTGGGGGAAACCGGAGCACCCGGAGGAAACCCACGCCAACACAGGGAGAACATGCAAACTCCACACAGAAACACCAACCGGCGAGGCTCGAACCAGCGACCAGCGACCTTCTTGCTGTGAGGCAAACGTGCTACCCACTGCGCCACTGTGAGGCCCATTTAAGACTTCAATATTAGTCAATTCTCCCATGATTTCACGAGACATTTTTGTGGCCTAAAATTACTGACTGCAGGAATGTTTCCCAAAATGTGAGGCCATGTCGGTGTCGTCTCGTGTATTGTTTTGAATGAAAAATATACACCAACAAACATGTAAAATAAAAATGAATAAATACAATTCTCAAAAACCCTTCTCTGTAATTTATATAAAGAAAAGAGAAACTAGTGAAGTTAGGAAACATGTTCTACATTAGCAAAATGGTTAGCGTTAGAAAAAAATCATGCTAAAATGTTTGCTTTTACACTGCATTGCATTGTGTTTTACACACAATTAAACAGAGAGCTTTCATCATAAATCGAAGCCCTTAAATGACAAAAGGAGATTTAGAGCAAGAAATGATATTTCATGCATTTTATGTACGTCTGGATTACCACTGTAAAAAAATAGAAGTGATTTCAATTTGTTGCCATATACACTCACCGGCCACTTTATTAGGTACACCTTATTAGTACTGGGTGGGACCCCCTTTTGCCTTCAGAACTGCCTTAATCCTTCGTGTCATAGATTCAACAAGGTACTGGAAATATTCCTCAGAGATTTTGGTCCATATTGACATGATAGCATCCCGCAGTTGCTGCAGATTTGTCGGCTGCACATCCATGATGCAAATCTCCCGTTCCACCACATCCTAAAGGTGCTCTATTGGATTGAGATCTGGTGACTGTGGAGGCCATTTGAGTACAGTGAACTCATTGTCATGTTCAAGAAACCAGTCTGAGATGATTCACGCTTTATGACATGGCACGTTATCCTGCTGGAAGTAGCCATCAGAAGATGGGTACACTGTGGTCATAAAGGGATAGACATGATTGGCAACAATACTCTGGTAGGCTATGGTGTTGACACAATGCTCAATTGGTACTAATGGGCCCAAAATATGCCAAGAAAATATCCCCCACACCATTACACCACCACCACCAGCCTGAACCGTTGATACAAGGCAGGATGGATCCATGCTTTCATGTTGTTGACGGCAAGTTCTGACCCTACCATCCGAATGTCACAGCAGAAATCGAGACTCATCAGACCAGGCAAGTTTTCCAATCATCTATTGTCCAATTGTGGTGAGCCAACAGAACTGCCGCTCCCTGGATATTTTCTCTTTTTTGGACCATTCTCTATAAACCCTAGAGATGGTTGTGTGTGAAAATCCCAGTAGATCAGCAGTTTCTGAAATACTCAGACCAGCACGTCTGGCACCAACAACCATGCCACGATCAAAGTCACTTAAATCCCCTTTCTTCCCCATTCTGATGCTCTGAACTGCAGCAGATCGTCTTGACCATGCCTACACGCCTAAATGCATTGAGTTGCTGCCATGTGATTGGCTGATTAGAAATTTGCGTTAACGAGCAGTTGGACAGGTGTACCTAATAAAGTGGCCGCTGAGTGTAAATAACAAATGTTTAACATTATTATTTTGAACTCCATGTTGACGAAGCATGCTGCAGGTCACTCCAACTTACATAGAAACAGAAAATGATATCCGAATTTGACTTTTTAGGTGAACTATATCCCTTACAGTGAAACAGTGAAATAACCCTTCATCAGCAACACATCAACCCACCAGAAAACAATGCTCATTAAAGCAGTGCATACTGCATTTCTTGCCATTTTTATTGTGCTTTTGTTGATCAGAAAACAAGATGGACAACCCTATAGAACATACTGCAGTCATGTGAATGATGTGTTTTATTTCATGTTTTTGTCCTGCCATTGGTTGAGTAAAATTACAAAGAAATCATTTGCAATTTGTCATTTCATGGTTAAATATGCAGACGTTTGCGCTACAATGGGGGAAAGTAAAGGGCAAAGAGATCTGGACCAAAACATCCACCAAATGTGCAAGTCAAAGCTAATTTACTGGAATTCAGGTTTTGAAGACAGGGATGAAACCATAAATTGGGCCACATATGCAAATCATCGCAAATATAAAAACAAAATGTATATAAACTCCTATATATTTGGGGAAACAGAAAAAGAAAGAGATGTCTGTAGTCTCAAGATTTCCAGGAGGTGGCACCATAGTGCTGCTTTAACAGCGTTTAGTTCTCTACAAACCTCAAAGAAATGCTTTAAAAAAATGTAATTACTTTTTGGCACATTTTTCTTGTCCTTTCATCTCCTGCTAGAACAACTATAACGTCATGTATATGACATAAAATCAAAGATGAAAGTGATGTGTACGAAACGAAAATCACAGCTTGAGTTTTCAGAAGATGAGAAGAGGGAAACTGGTACATATGGCTCAGAAATGCAGCTCCAAGTCTCCAGAGTGGGACCACACTCACAACACACGCGTACATACATACACACTTTTGTTCTTCAGGATGAGCTGGAGCAAGGGAAAATGAAGAAAATAAATAGGTCATCTCTAAATTCTGTGAGGACTTCATATAGGAGTCTTAACTGGAATGAAGGGATCTGGGGGTGTATTCTTCAGGGCTCATCTGCAGTAAATTAGTTCACAGTTATCTTGGGGCCTCGACTCCAAACAGCCCCTTAACGCCTTCATTCAAGCCCTTGTAGGTCAGGATCTCTGGTGGTCGGCTAAATGAGCTTTCTTACAGAAAAATAGTTAACTAGTCTTTATCTAGGATTAGGGAATAAACATCAGTCAGAGTAAATGCCATACTGAGCCATGAGGCGACTGATGTACAGACATAGGTCATGTCTATTTTAAAAACCCTTATTTTAATCTCAATGACATTCAAAGAAAGAATGTTCATTCATTCATTCATTTTCCTTCGGCTTAGTACCTTATTTATCAGGGGTCGCCACAGTGGAATGAACCACCAACTATTCCAGCATATGTTTTATGCAGCGGATGCTCTTCCAGCCGCAACCCAGTACTGGGAAACACCCATAAATGACATGTTAAAACAGTCAAATGTAATTTATTCCTGTGATTCAAACCTTCAGCGCTATTACTCCAGCCTTCCAGTCATCCTCCTTCAGAAATAATTCTAATTATTATTATTATTTTTGAAAATTGTACTGCTTGATTTTTTTTTCATTAAGAAGAACTTTAAAGCAAACAAAACTTCTTTGAAATATCAAGCTTTTGTAACAAACCTTTAACATCATAAATTCTTTCTCTATAAAACTATACACACACACTGGATAAAAACAAAAACTGACTTTAAATGTTAGTTGGTACTCTACAATGTTTATATAGACTTTGTAAAATCACATTTACACTTTTTTACGTTTAGATTATCTTTGCTTTCATCTAAGACTTATAATCTTAATTTATATATTAAATTGAATGTCCAAACCAACTTCTATCCATTGTCATACTGTGCAATTAAATTTTACTGTTTACCATATTAAACTTTGCATAAATAATGAGATTTTGCACAACCTACCACATAAATTTATAAAATGTCAGCTCGATACCTGTTTTTGTACCATAATTTACATGACCAGCCCAGAAAATATATGGTGTCAAAATACTTATGTCAGTTTGTAAAAGTATTACTTCAAACTGGCATCAGAAGTTGTCGAGATCAAAGTTGTATTTTACAATTCCAAAACGTAATGAAATGCTGTCATTTTTCTGTTAAAATATATTGTCATACAACTGTTAATTGCAACCCAGACTCATTGGAAATACGTGCCGTAGCCTAAATTTTTGTGAAATACGTTCCTCCGGGTACGTTTCCTTGCATGTTTCAGATGACAAATCCACTAGAGGGCGCTGTCTACACTTTTGTGAATCTGAAATACGCTACTTAAGTCTCTATGTTTTGTTGTATGTTTCAGATACACATCCTATTTTTGTTCACGAGAAGGCGGAGCTTGTCGTACAGATCATCTAGTGAACCACTGACCTAAACCCTTCCCTAAACCCAACCAATAGTGTTTTTTTAAAAGCAAATAGAAGAGAAAAGTGCACTGCGACCACGTAGTTTTCCATTGCTTTTATCTCTTTTATGGAATTGTGCTCCACTGGACTCGAACTTGATTTCTCTGCATCACAAGTACAACACCATACAAAGTGAGCTACCGAACAAACAAACCATGCCAGAAAAGTTAGGTGAGAACCTTTTCTATTCACTCCGCCAACTTATCAAGCATATGTTTTACGCAGTGGATGCCCTTCCAGCCGCAACCCATCACTGGGAAACACCCGTACACACTCATTCACACTCATACACTACGGACAACTTAGCTTACCCAATTCACCTAGCACATGTCTTTGTACTTGTGGGGGAAACCGGAGCACCCAGAGGAAACATACGCCAACATGGGGAGAACATGCAAACTCCACACAGAAATGCCAACTGACCCAGCCAAAGCTTGATCCAGCGACCTTCTTGCTGTGAGGCCACAGCGCCAACCGCAAAAGTTTTCTAGTACAAATTAAACTGTTTTGTTGTATTTATTTGTTATTCTGCAAATAACTGCATGAAAATAATCCTTTATTTGTAATTATTACACAGTTGTCTGGAATACTTGATTGGTTAGTCGCGACATTCCTAAGTATGTTATTACCAGATAACAAGCACGAAAACTAATAACACAAGCACATCCGGGTATAAGAATCATCCATATTCACATCCATATTTATATGCTTGTCCGTCTCTGTTTTTGACCGCGCCATCTTCATTCATTCATTCATTTTCCTTGGGCTTAGTACCCTTATTTAACAGGGGTCGCCACAGCGGAATGAACTGGCAACTATTCCAGCATATGTTTTACACAGTGGATGCCCTTCCAGCCGCAATCCATTACTGAGAAACACCCATAGACACTAATTTACACACACACACTAATACACTACGGCCAATTTTGTTTACCCAATTCACCTATAGCGCATGTCTTTGGATTGTGGGGGAAACTCCAGACATGGAACATGCAAACTCCAGACAGAAGTGCCAACTGGCCCAGCTGGGACTTCTTGCTGTGAGGCGACAGTGCTAACCACTGAACCACAGTAATTTTTACTTTTGTGGCAAGTAATCGTTTAATAAGTGGGATAAAATACATCCAGGCGGTTGTTTTCGCAAAATAAAGCCCTTCAGTCTTATATAACTGTGCTCTGTTACCACCAGGCTGCCGATAAGCCTGCTGGGCTTTATTCTGCAATAACAACCGCCTGGATGTACTTTATCCCTTACTCAATATCCCTGAAGATTTCATAGTATGAAAATGAGCAAAAGTTAATGCCGTCATATCGCCCCGTAGTGTTCATTACCTAGAAACTGCAGTCAAAAGTATGTATGTTGACGTACATCTTTATGGTTTCATAAAACTTTCCAATGAGCCTGCGCTGGTTCATTAACAGATATTTTTCTTACAGTGTAATGGAGTGGCATCTGTTTATCTGCAGTGTGAACCGTCTGTACTTCAATCCCTCAGAGCGTATTATTATTATTATTATTATTATTATTTTATATATTCAAGAGAAATATGGCATGTACTCAGACTCAATGTTGCTCTTAAGTAAGGTTTTTTTTCACCTACACAGTGTTTCTGGCGTGCTCATCAACATCCCCTCATCGTACTTGGCTGATTGTGTACGTCTGATTCAAATGCAAGGAAAGAGATGACCAGTGTAAAGTGTTAACTCTTTCTGCTGTCACAGTCTGCTTACGACACACACACACACACACACACACACACACACACACACACACACACACACACACACACACACACACACACACACACACACACACACACACACACACACACACACACACACACACACACAGGTTAGGTATTAAAAACAGGACTCATGGTACACAAACAGAAATGAACGTCTCTGCGTCTGCGTTTGCATGTGGTTTGAATTGAAATATGCAAACGGGTCATATATGCATTGAGCCCTAATGGGAGAGGTGGGAATGAATGGCTTGAAATGCTAGCACCTTGTTTTGTGCAAATCACCCCCGAACTCCATACAAAGAGTAAAATCGTCACCTTTTTCGACAGGTGGTTAACTATGCATATATGCCAAACATTCATATATAGATCTATATATTTTTTCCGATTTTTAAAAATTTATATGAAAACTATCGTATATACATTGCTTGTGATTGATATAAAAAGCAAATATTTTTATAAGTCATTTGTCCATATATATATACAGCTGCAGGATCTGGTTTTATCATTTCTTTTGATTGATTGTTTTTTCCATTAAATCTTTTGTCCTCAGCTTTTCTTCTTTTAAATAATCCTCATTCTAAATGAATTGCTAAAAATTCCTCTACGCATCATATTTCACAAGCTACAAAATCCACCTATGAGGAGAAAAGATAAAGACAAATAAAGAAATAAAAAGAAGAGGCCAAAACAAATAAGCCAAAATGCTTCAGTGCTTACAGCAGGTTAACATATAAGCCATACGGTGGAAACGGTTACAATTATAGATTCTGCTTTCTTTATGAGATGTCGAACGCCAGTCGTTACCATCCAGATAAGCTTCTCGTCCCACAGTGGTTCTGTCATGCACACACACTCATTTACACACGCACACACACTTATTGCAGAGTTTCTTATTCACAATTTCTTATTACCAGATTAAGAAGACTTCAGATCAAGTCAAATTGGCGTAAGAAACTGGCGTTGTTGTGTGCATGAAAGCGTGTAACTGTATTGGTACTTTTTTTTGTTGTTTTATATGAAAAAATTACAAACGAAATAACAAAAGTGTTTTTTTTTTGTGTGTGTGTGAAGGGCTCATCGTGAACACATGGTTACACCCCACTGTGGGATGTTCAATTAAAGATGGAAGACCAGGTTCTGTGAAAATACACCAAAAGGAAAGAAAAAAGAGGGTGGTACAATGCAAATCGAACAAACAATCATCATTCCGTATGGGGATGTAACGCTTCATGCTACAGTCCATCTTAAAAGGAGAACCATCAAAAAAATCATCTTCAAGAGTGTTTTTTGTCTTTATATATATATAATATCATATATAACTTTTATATTTATGACAAAAATTTTTATATTCATATATCTATATACTTTTTTTTCTGTCAAATATATATATGTATATAATTGGTAAAAATGATTAAATTATTGGTGGAATAAATCATCTACGGAGAGAGACGGGTGCGTTTCGCACGGTCCGTCCTGTTTGCTGTCTCTCTCCATTTTTCAAAGCTATTTAAATACATTGAGATATTCTATCTAATGTCATATTTCCTTTGGAAACCCAAAGTAAGAGTCTGATTATGAAAAAGCCACTAGTGTTGGTTAAACATTCTCCGAGTTATAGTACGTCCTTCAGCCAGAAGGGGGCAGGCGGTGGACAGAGAGGATCCCGCCACGCCCACTCTGCTCATCCACTCCTAAAAAAATACTCTGAAAGGCAACTGAACTTCCTTTTCTCGACAGCATCCCTCCTTTTTTTTTCTGGATGAACGATGCAGCGGTAAGAAGCAGAGAGTAAAGTGAAAACAAACAAACAAATAAACAAACAAACAAAAAAACGGATTTGGGACTAAGGGATTAGTGGGTGTTTATCATGCTAATGAAACTGAAGAATCAATTATGAGATGTTCTGCATTGGCTTTGTTCAGACAGACAGCAAAAATCTGATTATTTTTGGTGCACTTTTGTAGTCTGGACAGCAAAAAGCTAAAAATCTGTAGGTATTTTGAAATCGGATTAAATGCAATGAGAGCTGTTGAATTGGATTTTCAAGTAGTTTTTCTCTAATTAAATGTCGGCATTTGTACACATATAATTTAGAGTAAATGAGTACAAACTATTTGCATAAATGCCCAGTGGTTAGCACTGTTGCCTCACAGCAAGAACACCACCGGTTTTGCCCCTCACCAGGCCGGTCGGCGTTTCTGTGTGGAGTTTGCATGTTCTCCCCGTGCCCACATGGGTTTTCCCCGGGCTTCCCGGTTTCCTCCCACCGTCCAAAAACATTCACCATAAGTAAATTGACTACTCCAAAATAGCATCTTAAGAAATATCTCAAGCACATTCACAAGCAGGGGAGTTCTCAAGACCTACCTGAGCTCAAACGCCCCTCTCGCCTTTCAAACGGGAGGGAGCCCCGGGCTCGAGGATATTCTGGGCTCAGGGCTCTCTCCCGGGACAGCATGCCCAATACGCTTTATTATCAATCATCAGCTAAGTGTGAACTCTTGAAAAGTAATAAATTGGAATGCATGTTAAAACCAAGTGGCAACTTAGCATTTGGCTTTTTAGTATTTTACTGTTCATCCTTGAAAAGCATCTTTGACACAATCTACATTGAGTGCTAGAAATAAATGTGACTTGACTTGATATTAGGTATTATTATTATTATTATAGAGATTTAATTTGGCCATTTTTGCCCTTTTATTGTAGTTAGACAGGAACAAAAGTTGGAGAAACCAGAATTTGAACTTGGGATGCCAAAGTGGCACGTCGGTGCACTGCCCGATGACTTGGATATTTGACTATACTGTCTGAACAAGCAAATACGATTTGATCAGTCAATTCTAAAGATCAGAATTGTGCGCAATTTGAACAAAATCAGTGCAATCGTTAAATGATTGCCCCTCCAATACACACAGCACCCAGGTGATTGGCTGCTGGCACAGATGGGAGGGGCTTAGTGCTACGCAAACAGCATAAAGCAAACACCCACTTTACTAATGATGCATTTAGGAAAAGTGCGATAATTTAAAGCTAAAGACTGTGATTTCTGGACCAATCAGAATTACAATAAAAGAAAAAAAAAGATTTGAAATTGTTTCCTGGATAAATGTTGGTGTGTCGGATTGGTTAGGATGCTCAAAAAAACAGAGCAAAGTTTTGAGAAGAATTAGGAGAAAGTATTGAAGGTGCACATTTCAGCTTTAAAGAAACACTCCACTTTTTTTTTTTTTTTAATAGACTCATTTTACAACTTCCCTAAAGTTTATGCCAGCCGATTTTCGGGTCTGGCAGGAAAACATTTAGCTTAGCTTAGCATAGATAATTAAATCGGATTAGACCATTAGCATCTCGCTTAAAAATGATCCTATTTAAAGCTTGACTTTTCTATGGTTACATCGTGTACTAAGACTTATGGAAAATGAAAGCTGCTATATTCTAGATTGATATAGGAACTATACTCTCACTATGGCTTTATAATCAAGGAGCTTTTCTGCAGTACCATGGCTGCAGCAGGCCATTACATAGTTACTGAGCTGGGGACTATTTTCAGACACTGTGTAATATCAGTGCACCTGCTGCCGCCATGGTACCGCAGCAAAGTTCCTTGATTATTAGACCCAAATGACAGTATAGTTGCTAGACTTATTGACCTAAAAAATAACAACTTTTCATTGTCTGTCAGTCTTAGTACACAATGTAACTACAAAAGAGTCCAGCTTTAAATAGAAAAAAATAAAATAAATAAATTTCAAATTTTTTTTGAGTGAGATGCTATTGGTCTAATCCAATTCAAGGATCTATGCTAAGCTAAGCTAAAAGTGCTCCCGCCAGACTCTGAGATTGGCTAAATTGATTAAAAAATGATAAAACCCAACTGTTAACTCTAGGTAACTTGTAAAATGATTAGTATAGGTAATTGAATTGGATTAGACCATTAGCATCTCACTCACTTGGTTTAATAATCAGAGAACCTTGTTGCCGTACCATGGTTGCAAAGTTCCTTGATTATTACACCTGAATGAGAGTGTAGTTTCTAGACTTATTAACCTAAAAATATCAACTTTTCATTCTCTGACAGTCCTAGTACACAATGTAACTATAGAAGTGTCAAGCTTTTTAAATAGGAAAATTATTCAAACTGATTTTTTTAAGCGAGATGCTAATGGTCTAATCCAATTCAATGATTTATCCTAAGCTAAGCTAAAAGTGCTCCCGGCAGATGCGGAGATAGGCTAAATGGAATTAAAAAATGGTAAACTGTTAACTCTAGGTGACTTGTAAAATGATTAGCATAGATAAATAAATTGGATTAGACCATTAGCATCTCACTCACTTGGTGTAATAATCAAGTTCTTTGATAATTACACCCGAAGGAGAGTAAAGTTCTTAGACTTACTGACCAAAAAAATAGCAACCTTTCATTATCTGTCAATTTTAGTACACAATGTAACACCAGAACAGTCAAGCTTTAAATAGAAAGTTTAAAAAAAAATTTTTTTGAGTGAGATGCTAATGGTCTAATTCAATTCAATGATCTATGCTAAGCTAAGCTAAAAGTGCTCCCGCCAGACCCGGAGATTGGCTAAATAGATTCAAAAATGGTAAACTGTTAACTCTAGACTTGTAAAATTATTTCCAAAAAGAAAAGGAGTGTTCTTCTAAAGCTCCGAAATCACAAGCAAAAAAAAAAAGCAAATTAAATTAAGTAGGAAAATAAAAAGTAAACTGTGTTGAGACTAGCTACGGGCAGAGGGAGGCGCGTGGTCAACTCTCCAGCAGCTGTTTAAGGGCCCGCTCAATGTTCATGCGGTGACCCACGCGCGTCACGCCCAGCTCAGCGTAGTCCTCCTTGGTCAGAGCAGGCAGATGGGAGCCCTCAATCTCGTGCTCCTGGAAACGATCCCGGTGTTCGGCCAGGTTAATGCTGGCCAGCCAGTCTCCCACGTCGTACTTGTTCCACAGATGAAGGGGTTTCTGGTGGAACGGCCGCAGGGTGAGCAGCGGAGAGGTCATGCCTGGCGAAGGGGCCGGTGAGGGCGAGCGACTCCGCGCACTGGAGCTCCTCATGACGAAACGCACTTCTTTCGGTTCGTGAGGGAGACTGAGGCTGGACGACTTAAGGATAGTGGGCGGTGTGATCGGGGACGTGGCCAGGCCGAAGCCCCGGATGGGTCCTAGAGGATCTGAGCGGTCCGGGGATCCGGGACTGGGAGTCCGGCGGGTCACTGGGTAGCGGCTGCCTGGTCTGATGGTGTAGGTGGTGCCGTAGCCTCTCTGAGAGATAGTATGGAGCTCTCCCAAACTGCTGAAGAGTCTAAAAGTTGGGAACATGGGGGGAAAAGAGAAAAGGAAGGGGGCAGAGAGGATGAAAGTCAACTTTTTTTTTGTTGTTGTGAGAAATGGCAGGTTTGAGAGTCTCTTTGTAACTCAATTTTAGTAATAGCATCAGCTATGTTAGGAGTCTACGCTTGAAGATAGATGTGGAAAACGCATTAAAGGGATAGTTCAAGCAAAGAATGAAAATTTACAATTTATTCACCCTCAAGTGGTTGTTTTTGAGTTTCTTTCTTCTGTTGAACACAAAAGAAGATATTTTGAACAATGTTGGAAAGTATTAACCACTGACTTACATAAAAATATGACTTAAAAATACTATGGAAGTCAATGGTTGCAGGTTTTCAGCTTTCTTCAAAATATGTTGTTTTGGGTTCAACAGAAGAAAGAAACTCAGGTTTAAAACAAGTACAGGAATGATGACAGAATTTTCATTTTTGGGTGAACTATCCCTTTAAATTTGTGTTAGTGAGATGCTTCATTAATGTGTTTAGTGCAAAAGTATTACAGACCTGTAAGCAAAGACTGTTCAACTCTTCATATGATCAATAAGTGAAAGAAAATCTGAATAGCTGAATCTTAAGATTTTAGTTTGTATGGTTTATAGTGTTATACTATTAATGATCATTTATATCTTTTTTGACTAATTTTCCAGTGAAATATCTCAAATTCTTAGATTTACTTGAAGCAAAAGTCTTTTGTATTTGTATTTTGGCTTACTGCAAAGAATGTTTCTTTACTTATTTAACTTTCAACATGGAAAAAACAAGTAAAATAATTTTTTTAACATTAGTTAACATCAGCAAGCAATGAAAAATACTTCTGAAGAACTATAATACTGCAACATTTACTAATGCATTATTAAAATCAAAAGTTGTACTTTGTTAATATTATCTATTGGTAATTATCTAACATGAATCTAAAGAGCAATACATATAGTAAAAAATCTACAGATAAAATGAATGCATTGACAAAACTGAAACGGAAGCCAAACAAAGTCAATCAAAATAGACAAAAATACAAAAAAAGCCTGTGTAATAATTTGTTTAATTTCCAGCATGTCTAGATATTTAGATTGGAAAATTAGTAAAAATGGGCTTAATTTAAAATACGCACGTTTTTTTTTATTTAAAATATTAGTTTACTTTAAATAATTCAAGATTACTTACGGGATTTATTACAAAAATAAGCTTAATTTTTTATATGAATAAGCGAAGATTATTATAATTTTGGAAATCACTCTAATTAACAAATGCATATGCACAATAAATGTAATTTATTAAGCTTGTCAAGAAGACTGAAAGTGTGTATAAGTTTAAAGGCGCAATAATAATAATATTTAAAAAAACTCTTTTGACTGCATTGTCGGCCATGACTAGTTACAATAGTGATGATATCAAAAAGGGGCGTGGTCTTGTTGGGTTATGGGCGTGTTTGTTTTGAATATCAATATCATTGAATAAGCTGAAACAACACAATTCTTGAGATTTCATTGGGTCAACTGAATTTTTTTATGTTCAATCCGCATAAATTTGTTAACTGAAGCGAAGATCAGACATAATTACTTAGTGAACCATCAATGGTAATAACTGGGGTGGATACGTGAGTTTGAATAAAATGTGTGTGAAATGCATAACACTGAAAAAATGACACATTTTACAAGCCGAACGCTGAAAGCACAACCAAACATGCAACACATGGAAACAAAAGAAGACGACAGACTCAACCGTCAAATTACTTGCATTACTGTTGTTTACACATGTAATAAAAGAATGCATTCACTACAATAGCCTACATATACTAGTCAATTCATTTAACAATATATATGCAAGCTCTGATCATGCCTGTTGAAGCAGTCTATACGTAAACTAAACACAAACTATTGACTATTGTCCTATTCTTGAAATCCTTTTTGGGTTGTAATTTGATGATTGAGGAGCATTAAGCAGCCAATGAGAAACATGAAAAAGCTGGGTTTAAATGGGGGGGGGGGGGGGGGGGGGGGGGGGGGGGGGAGGATGAGGGGGGGGGGGGGGGAGGGGGGGGGGGGGAGGGGGGGGGTTGGGCCAAATTAACGGAAGGGGTGGATGATGATCAGGGCTCGTGGAAACAGACAGAAAAAAGAGAGATGAGATGATTCATGCGCACTTACACAGGTGCCCGGTTCTTCTGGGCTTAGCCTCAGATTCAGCTCTAGACAGAGCAGCGTAGCATGCAAAGAGAGAGATAGTGAGAGAAATAGAGATAGGAGAGAGAGATGGAGAGAGAGAGAGAAAGAGTGAGGGGGCAATGAGAGAGAGAGAGAGAGAGAGAGCGGTCGGTTAGCATCAGTCCATGACAGAACAAAAACAAACACCACACACTTCACGTCCTCAACAATGTCAATCCAATGCAAACCAAATGCATAGCGACACAGACCAGAGCACAGCTATCCCCAGACGTCAGCTTTCAGTAGTGGAACGCACACAAATGGAGACTCTATATATGACCGATTTATGTTTTTGAAATGATTCATTTTTTCCACACATGCTTTGTCTGGGGAAAGGTGGCACTCCAGTCGAACCGAGCAACAAAAACTGAGCAACAAAACAAACTGAACAATTATGGATGAAAAATCAACAATGCATAAAACTACAAACAACATTTTGTTCTAAGTAGAAGCCAGAGTGATCATTGTGTTAGCATGGTTGATGTATGAATGTGACGCAAAACTACAGAAATGAAATGCTCAGAAGTGGACAGAATGTTTACATTTTTCACACAGCTACATAGATTGAGGCGAATGAGAGACTATTATTATAATGAAATTATGTGATGGTTATGTTGGTTTAATGCTGGATTATCCAATCAAAACGTTTAGCTGGTTTAGCTTAATTTCCTTTATTTAAATACACTTTACTTTCTAAATTAAATAAAGCGAACAAACGTGACTTTTAAAGTCGCCATGAAACAGAAGTTAAGATTGTCTTTTTTTCCCATATCGTGACGCACATCCAATTGAAACGGTCCTGAAATGAGAAAAAATAGTGTGTGCATGATTTCGTCCATTGGGAACTGATTGGATCATTGGAAGATGGGTGTTTCTAACAAAATGAAAAAAGATTTACTAATGGACGAAAGCAGGGCAGAAACGAGACATGCCCTGATAGCCCCGCCCTAAAGCCATTCCATGTGACCAGAAGTGAAGAAAAGTCATTTTATGGGGGAGAAAAGGTTATTGTATTTGATTAAAGATTATGAGGGCAAATGAATTTGACAAAACAATGAAAATGCCTAATTTATAATAAGCACTACTATTAATGTAAAAATAAGAAGAGCAAATTTTGATTTCATGGCGACTTTAAGGAATAACTGGATGCAAACAACACATTCATACCATATGATGTTGCTAAAAAAAAAAAGTCACACATACATACTGCTACCACAGTGCCACAGAGGAGCAGGCCACAGGGAAAAGCTCACAAAGTTAGATTTGGAAGGTGAAGGGACAAAGCTTGAGATGGTGCATGCCCTGAAGCCATCTGTTACCTTGTGAACACCCAAATGGCAATGTACAGAGGGACTTCAAATCCAAATTCAACATAATGTTTTACTGCATAACTTTGAGAACGTTTTTGTGTTGCACCATGAACTCTGAACACACTGCCTGGCCAAAATGGTTACACTTAAGCTACGTTTACACAACAATGATGTAGCCAAAAACAAACAGTTAACATTACATTTTTTATGTATACACAACATTTTAAAAATTATCCACATTTACACATATTAAACCAATAAAATGGTCAAAAACACTGTATTTGCACGGCAGTAAACAGTAAACACAACATTTAGGGAAGTGACAATGTGTCATTGGTGTCTCGGCGGTGATGTGCATTTAAAATTTGCAGTGTGTATATGATTCATTTCCACTGTTGGTTGTAATATTGGTGAGGAAAATCCAGTTTGCCGATTCATTAGCAAACTCTTTACCAGCAACAATAGTACCATGCACTCTGCCACTATTATGTATGTTTGATTGCACTTGTATTTAAAACTGACATGTACTGTGCATGTCTCCTTACCAAACACATACTATACAAAATTCCCATTTTGGGGTGTTTATATAGAAAGCATAACTGTGGGTTTTCCAAAAAATGTTTAATAATTATTTTAAAATTGATGTGTTTTCAGTATCCAAAATGCTATTGTCCTGAAAATGAACAAGCGAAATGCATAAAAAGTTGACTGCTTTTGGCTGAAAACTTTGTTGTGTAAATGGCCCCTTAATATACTGTACTTGGTATACACTGTACTTTTGGTTGATTTGCCAGGGTGGACAAGGGAACACAGAACCTGCAGGAGTGATTAATAAAACCCAGAACAATGCCAGCAAAAGTGATTGAATGTGTGATTAGTGAATTGTAAAAGAATAGAAAATAAAAGGAATGACATTTGATTTACCCTAGTGGCTAAAAGCTAAGGTTTACTGTCTTCCATGTCGTTGTCACATCTGTTGGGATATAAAGGACTTCAGTTGTATTTGAGGATATAAGCAAAATGATACATAGCTGGTGCTTTAAAAATCAAGACAGAGAAAAAAAAATCATTACATTTGTGATTTTATACGAAGCTTATTTATTCCAGTTAATCAGTTTATCTCAAACTGTTCCTGTTTCTTTAGTTATGTGTATTTTTGCATCCACATAATCTATGGTTGGTGGAATCAGGGCATCCTATGTTACTTACCAGTGGTAATCGAATGCTGAGATTGTTCTTGGGCTCCAAACATCTCAATGAAGAAAGCATGTTAGACATTACCACTTAATTTTTCTAAACAAGTTCCAAATGCTAAAGATGTGGATTTGCTTTATTTAAGATAAAAGTCTGCCCATTTAATCTTGTCTTTGGTTGTTGTATTCCATTCTTTGGCATTCTTTATGGTATTTATGAGAATGTTTAATGTATCTTATGTTCTTTTTATTCCATATTAATGATTACAAAGTTATTAGTTTCAGTTAATCACTGTTAATCATATTTGAAAAACAACTGCATAGGGTAAATATTGTCAGTGTCATTTAACCAACAGAAAATTGCATTTGGATCATAAACAATCACAATCAGCATTTTTCAAAGACGTTTTGAGAATTTGCTAAATGAATGCTCTTCTGCAGGATTCGCACTTTACCTTGGACCGACCACGGGTGATTTTCTTCCGGGGTCAAGTGAAGCTCCAAGTGGCTCTTCCCCAAGTGAGCGTGTGTCCTTATTCAGCTGCTGCAGCCGGGAGCTGAGCTCGCTGATCACAGTGGGCTTGCCTTCCTCTGCCCCCGAAAGCGGACGGGGTTCTACTGTGTCCCCCCACAACTTGGAGCGTCTCTGGAAGAGGTAGCGGGGTCTGGCCGGGCCTGAGGCTCCCGCAACAGCAGCCAGTGCAGCCGCGTGCTGCTGTGAGAGCAGTTCGCTATCAGATGACTGCTTGAGCAGGGGGTCCCTGAACGTCACCGGGCCCTTGCTGAGCTGGGACTTGAGCTTTGGCTTTGGAGGCACTGGCGGCTTATCAAGAATGAACGTCTGGCCATCTGCGTGGGTGGTGTAAGTGTCTGTTGGCTCGCCGCTTTCTGAGGACAGTGTGGACATGCTGGAGACAGTAGAGATGGTGCTCGTGGTCTCCAGGTGGTGATCGCTGGAGCTACGAGTGTCTACCTCTTCCACCCCGGAGTCAGCAGCAGACTCTGGGCCCAGGTGGGACTCAGATGGCTTCCCTGAGGCTGCTTGCAGGCCACTGCTAGCAGGGACCTGTGCTGCTGCAGCAACCGCTGCTGGAGGAGCAGAGGGTGGCGGAGGGGGTGGAGCTGAGGGCAGGGTAGAAGGAGTTGTCTGCGTCAACGTGGGAGCAGGAGGTACTGCAGTTTCAGGTGTCTTACCAAGAAGGCCATTGGAAAATTCATCTGGCGGAGGAACCACACCGATTTTACGAAGCTCCTCTCGTGTCTCCTCGTCACTGGAGGAGAGCATGGCAGGTGGCAAGGTGACTGTATAGGGTTCGGCATCCTCCTCAGAACTACCCTGAGCCAGGGTTTTGTCTGAGGATGGGCTGGGAGGGGGCTGGGAAGTTGGAGCTGCGGTGGGTGGTGGGGTGGATATCGAAGGAGCTTCGAGACCAGGGGACTTTGCACGTTTAATTTCGGCCAACATGGGTTTGGGGCTTTCTGACAATATCCCCTTAGGGGAAGGGACACTGCGCTCTGGACTGGGCCCCACAGCCTGCCCATTACTCGTTGCATGAACCATGATAAGCCCAGCAGTTTTCTGCTGAGACGTGTCCATGATGCTGATGATCATACTCTTTTTGTCCTCAATTTTCCTCTCCTCCTTTCTTTCTGTCCTTGTTTCTAACTCTTTCCTGGTAGATATGGGACTTCCCCACTGAATCTTGCTGGTGGGGACAGAGGTCTCGTAAATTCTTTTTGTTGCAGGAGAAAAGGGAGGTGAAGCAAACCCCCCCTCACCCTCTGACCGCTCTGTCTCTTTGGTCTGGGTCTCCATATACAGTACCCCTCCAGCAGTTTCATGTTTAGTTCTGGGCTCAGGGCTGCTTGAGGGGGACTGACTCTGGGAAGTTAATGCCCGTTCCCTTGCGGCCAGCGCAAGTGCCAATGGAGAGTTGGGGTCCAGGGGCTTACCCGTCAGTGGGTGAATGAAGGTGGTCCCCCCAGGAGAGGGACGTAATGCCAAGGCGGGAGGAGGCAACTGACCGAGTTCGCGCGTGAGCATTCGTTCATCAACAGAACGGGATGGTGTGAGCGAGGGGGCCTCGGGGGGTGGTGCTGAACTGCCCTCCATAGTGCCCACTGATAGGAAGACTGTAGATTTCCGCCTCTCCTCCAGACGACGTTCCCGGTCTTTCACAGCATCAGCAATGGCAGCAGCGAAAGGTCCTTTTCCTTGAAACAGTCCTTCAGCATGAGCTTGACTGCGTTCATGCAACAGCTGCTGCTGCTGATGAAAGAAGTCAGACCTGCTGGTATGCTGGGCAGCGAGGCGCCCAGAAGGAGAGTGCTCCCTCGCATGGATGGAAGCCAATGCTAGCGAGGCTCTCTCCTGAGCATCTTCCACCTGCAGTTGCTTTACAAGTGGGCTCTTCCTCCGTTGTGGCTTGCTGGGAGTTGGTGTGAACATGCCCACGCTGAACTGACCCACATTGGCGTAGGGGTTATCTATGACTCTACCTTTCCGCTTGATTCTCTCGGGCGGAGTTGAAACAGGACCTGGCCTGGGGATGTCAGTAGGCTCCACAGGGAGGTGGGAGGAATCCTGCAGGATGATCATGGAGCGGGCTTTCTTCTGCCGCTCCATGTGGGAGGCATGGCGAGGTGGCTCATACAGCTCAGCGGACATTGTCTGAGGCAATGCATGTAGTCTCGGCTCAGAGCCTGGTTTAAAACTGGAACGACTGGGGTCGTGAATGCGGCCAGGGGGAGGGGGTGGGCAGAATGAAGGAGGGGGTCCAGTATCTAGATAGTAAAGCGATGGAGGAGGTGGGGGAGCCATCTGAGGAGGTGGAGGGATACTATGGCTCTCTCTCAGGCTGTCTGTCATGGAGGAGCTTCGTGGAAATCTGTGCTCCGCTGCCAGGGCAGACAGACGATCCTCTTCGGTGGCTCCTGCACATATAGACAGATTAAAATGTATTTGGGTTTGATGGAGCTTGAATGATAACTAAGTGTGCAATTGTGTGTCAAAGTTATGTATTTCAATACACTGAGATTTAAGAAAGCACAGACAGATAGAAGAAGCCAGAACAAAGAATAATAATTTTCTGCTGTTTCAAACTGTGGAGCTTGTTTGAGAAGTGTATGTAAAAGGTTCATGAAGGCTTACCAAAAGACTTTGTTCGAGCCATGCTTTTCGGCAGCTGCATGTGGGCTTTTTCCAACGCTGGGTGAAGAGCACCATGAAGGGCAAGTCCTTGTCGCTCGAAAAGAGACTGCACAAAAACAGAGCAAACGTTTACCAATGAC
>CAIGQW010053418.1:957283-971121 GCA_903798125.1 Danio choprae
ATCAATCAATCAATCAATCAATCAATCAATCAATCAATCAATCAATCTTATCGATATCTCTATATATCTAAATATTCTTAAATAAAGAAGCATTTTCTAGACAAGTAAAAATAATGGTTGTTTGCAGAAATGAAAGATCAAAGTTAAGTTAATTTTGCTTAAAAATAAATAAATAAAAATCTGCCATCGTAAAATATTCTTGTTTTCAGTTTCAGTTTTTACTTACCCCAGTGGCAGATTATTTAGCTATATTAACAGATTAAAATTTTAATTTTAATATTTTAAAAACAAAACAATATATCTTTTAAACAATATTTTAAAATATAACAATATTTTGTTTTACTTGTCTAGAAAATGCTTCTTGATTTAAGATATATAAACTAGATATTAGATATTTGGACTAGAAGCAAGACAAAAACTATTTTTTTTGCAGTGTAAGAGTGTTATAATCAAATAGAAATGCCAATTACTGTACAAAGCAGACACAAAATGTGGATTTTCAGTCAATTAAATGTTGCCAATCATTTGATTCATTCATTCATTCATTTTCATTTCGGCTTAGTCCCTTTATTAATCTGGGGTCGCCACAGCGGAATGAACCGCCAACTTATCCAGCATATGTTTTACGCAGCGGATGCCCTTCCAGCTGCAACCCATCTCTGGGAAACATCCATACACACACCCATTCACACTCATGCACTACGGACAATTTAGCTTACCCAATTCACCTATACCGCATGTCTTTGGACTTGTGGGGGAAACCGGAGCACCCGGAGGAAACCCACACCAACACAGGGAGAACATGCAAACTCCACACAGAAAGGCCAACTGATCCAGCCGAGGCTCGAACCAGCAATCAGCGACCTTCTTGCTGTGAGGCGAACGTGCTACCCACTGCGCCACTGTGAGGCCCCAATCATTTGATAATAATAATAATTGTATCATTTTAATATCAGTTTAACCTTCAAAACAAGGTATTTCATAAAAACAGCATACTGTTGCTGCCTGCACTTTGGGAAAGCCTAAAAATGCAGGTTGGGTAGGCAGCTTATTAGGTTTTGGAAGAGAGCTGAATAAAGCACATTCTAGCATGAGTGAGGTGAGGATGGTTGCATACACATGTTGAATTTTGCTGTGATTTTTTTTAGGGGGTCTCTAAAAACCTCAATACACAACTCACCTCCTCTCCTCCTCCTTGCAGAGGCTGAGCATGAAATAAATGTACACAACACTTCTCCATTAAAGTCTCACAGCAGCAAATGTCTGTCTATGTCTGAATGTGTGTAATGAACTCAGTAAACTCAGAGCACAGATTGAGCGAGAGAGAAAAGGACAGCTGATGTTTTGAACAGCCCAAATGGCTGCAGGAGGGAGATGACACAGTTAATAAATAAACAACAACAACAACAAAAAGAGCATTAAAGGGAGAAAATGTTGCATCCGAGTATGTGTGTGTGTGTGTGTGTGTGCACGAATTAAAGGAATAGGATAAGTAAAATTAACTATTTTAACAATCAACTATTTCATAATCTCAATGACTAAGTTTAGATAAGCTCCCCGAAGCCATTATAATGGGAGTTCGGCAATATTGCAAATAAACTGTACACTGAAAAAAATTGTTCATTGGATTTACACATTTTAAGGTAAAGGATTGCAAACTATTTATATGGGCTGAATTTAAACAAACAAATTGCAACCCAGGCTCATTCTGAAAACGTAGCCCTATATACATTTCTGGAGAACGCCAAATATGCCCCAGGAGTACGTATGTTTTTTTGCAGTTTTTGCTTTCACGAATCCACCAGAGGCCGCTGTGCATGCTTTATCAGATCTCAAACATCTCTCTCAAGTGCCATTCGTGCCTGCTCTTCTCGCGTAATCCACCAGAGGCCACTGTCGACTAACTGACTGACCGACTGACTGACCCACTCTCCTCCTTTCCTCAACTGACAGTGTTTTCAAAAGCAATCCAGAAAAAGAAAAGCCCTCGCGGCTGCCTGATTTTTGCCACATTTTCAGATTTTACCACATTCTCACCCTGTTATTTACTTATTATTATTTTTTGTTGATTTTTGTTTTTCGCCGGACCCGAACCCGAACCCCGTCATTGCAGTCAACTTCACTCTACGTTACAAGTCCGCTGACGTATGCGGTGAGCTACTGGACAAACTGGTAAGAGCGGAAAAGCTGTCCATATGGAGATAAGCGGTCAGCTGGTAGCGCGAAAAGGAACAGTGACAACAGCCCTGTAGCGTTTGTTTTAAAGTCGAAATGCAGCCATATGTACCTCTGGCTACATAATTTGCGCTCTCCAGAAATGGATATAGGGCTACGTTTTCAGAATAAGCCTATGTTGACAAATTAATTTGAAAATTACTAAATTGAATTTGTTTGTTTAAATTCAGCCCACTTACCTTAAAAAAATTAGTAAATCCAATGAATCATTTTTTTCAGTGTACCTCATGTAAGCACAACACTGTGATATGGTAACCATAATCACATTAAACTTTGATATATGACCATTTTAATTTGCAATAAACAGATGTGTAAATACCTTAATCGCATTAAAAATGCTCTGACTGAGTTGCGTGTGCTCTGTAATATTCTGGTCAAACTCTGGGTCAAATATAGACTAACACAACAGTTGGGTTAGAGCAGTGTTTCTCAACCACGTTCCTGAAAGACCACCAACACTGGATGTTTTGGAATTCTCCATTGTCAGTCACACACCTTACAGGTCTTTCAGTCTGTGCTATAAGCTGAACAATCAGTAGTGTTTGTTTAAAGAGACATAAAAAAAAGAGTTGGTGGTCCTCCAGGAACGTGGTTGAGAAACACTGGGTTAGATAATGTCATAGAAATGCAATAAAAAACAAAACTGAACATTAGGTTTGTCCACATTTGACCCAATGCTGGCTTAAAACAGCCCAGATTTTCTAGAGTGCAGCATACTAAATGGCATTAAATTGTTTGCATGCTTAAAAAAACATGCTAAAAAAAGCCACTTCAAATATTATTGTTAAGAAAAAATGAGCAAAATAGATTAGAGTGTGTGTTTGTTTGAGGGTGTCTTACCCAGTTCTTCCAGCTCAGCGGTCATGCTTTTGGACCTCAGGGTGAGGGTGGTGCTGGGTGCTCTTTTAGGAGGTGGGGGCGCTGTGGAGGAAAGGCAAGGAGTAGATGAGAAAATGGGATGGTGTGGCGGTGGGCCTTCACGACTGCTGCCCATCGGCAACTGCCAGCGCTTTTTCACCATCTTCATCCGAGGAGCTCAACGTACCACACTAAGGCAACCACAAATAAACTCTTTCTGTCCTTATTTCCCTGATATGCAACATAAAATCATGCAACTATCAGACATGCGCAACCAGAAACCAACGTTCTTTCTTGCTGGCTCTCGGATGGTAGAAACACTTGTCACCCAAAAGCCTTCGCTCATCCTCTTACAGTCTAAAAGGAGGCCGAGTTTTCCCTTGTGTCTCTCAAAAATGAAACCTGAAGCTTTATATCCAACGCATACTATAAACTCCCAATCGGCGATAAAAGAAGCACCAGGAAAACGAACAGAGATTAGACACTTGTGTGGTCTCAGTAACATCGGCGTAAAACTCCTCACTCCTTCAGCTAACAACCCTGCAGACCACAGTGGAGCTGGAAAAAGAGAGAGAGAGAGAGAGAGAGAGAGAGAGAGAGAGAGAGAGAGAGAGAAAGAGAGAGAGACGGCAGAGAAATACCAAGGCACTAATGCAATACTTACTTCAAACATGCATTGTAGTAACCATGGCAACTCTGGCAGGAGCAAGGCCTGGGTTTGTGCATTTAAACTGTGAGAATCTGTGTGTGTGTGTGAGAGAGAGAGTTTGTATGTGTGTGTGGGAGGATACAGCCACAAAACTAACAACAGACACTCCATTATTACTTCATCAGTTGTGTGTATGAGTGTGTGATAGTTTGCATAGACCAGAGTTACGCAATAACCTTACAATAACTTTGCAGGTGACTGTGATTTTGTCAAGTGAGAAAACAATAGTTCTTATCAGACAGACAGATTTTGGAGTATGAATTTGATTGTGGGGATTTGTTCATGTCTGATGCAAGCTCCAGAGAAAGCTGCGCCAAGGTCATAGGTTTGATGCCTTGGGAATGCATGGTTAAACGTATAACTTATAACTGGCTAAACGTATAACTTCAATGCAATGCAAAAAGCTTTGGATGAAAGCACCAGCCAAATACATTTAAACATGAATGTACTCGATGCATTTTATACTAGAGCTGCATGATATTGGAAAAAACTGACATTGCGATATTGAGTTTAATTGCACCAGATGAAATAAATAGGTTTTTTTCTGAAAGAATTCATAATTTTATATACATCGTGAGGCATCTGCATGGAATATAATAAATCAAACATTGATAAGTACAGTAGAGCAACGATACTGTACAAATAAAATACAAAGTGCTTTATGATTTTCTGGAAGTCTAGCAATTATCAGATGCACAAATTGTAAAATAACACTGTATAGTCTTTATCGCATAGTTATACACAAATACAATTAATAATAATAATAATAATAATAATAATTCCTTACATTTAAATAGTGCTTTTCTGGACACTTTACACATTTTTGGAGGGAATCGCCTCATCCACCACCAGTGTACAGCATCCACCTGCATGACGCGACGGCAGCCATATTGCGCCAGACTGCACATCAGACCAAGACAGAGTGATGAAGCCAATTATGATATGGGGATGGTTAGGGGGCCATGATGGACAGAGGCCAGTAAGCAAAATTGGCCAGGATGCCGGGGTTAAACCCCTATTCTTTTTCGAAGGACATCCTGGGATTTTTAACGACCGCAAAGAATCAGGACCTCGACTTAACATCTCATCTGAAAGACAACGGTTAATGAGCAGTATAGAGTCCCCATCAATATACTGGGGCGTTAGGACCCACACAGACCGCAGGTTAAATGCCCCCTGCTGGTCTCACTAACACCACTTCCGGCAGCAACCTAGCTTTCCCATGTGGTCTCCCATCCAGGTACTAAACAGGCGCAGCCCTGCTTAGCTTCAGTGGGCAAACATGTGAGAGTTTCAGAGAGCTAGCTGCCAGCATTTAATCTCTCTTAAAGTCAGAAACATAATTTCTTATGCCTGAATACTTTAAACTGACTTGAGGTCCTCACACAGGCCCTAAAAACACACATAATTGATAAAATGTTTAGTAACTTTATGGATAAACATTGCAATTACAAAATGCAAGTGTTTTGAAATGTGGCTCCTGGTCAATTATAATAGTGGTTTGACACTGCACATTCTGCGATTTGACTATTGTGCATGCGCATATTGCGATATCGATGATAATGATATATTGTGCAGCCCTATTTTAAACTTAAAGTCCGAATGAAATCAAAATTTGCCCTTCTTATTTTTATATGTTTATAGTAGTGCTTGTTTTAAACGATGTATCTGTGCACTTCAATATTTTGTAAAAATTAATTTGCCCTCAGAATCTTTCTTCATCTATTTTAACCTTCTCTCCCCCCTTGAAATTACTTTTCTTCACTTCTGGTCACATGGAATGCTTTTAGGGCGGAGCTATCAGGGCGTGTCTGGTTTCTACTCTGCCTTCATCCATTCATCAGTCTTCTTTCATATTGTTATCAACACCCATCTTCCAACAATCTAATCGGTTTCCAATTTTTGGTTGACATTTTTTTTAAAAATAATTTCAGGACCGTTTCAAGTGGACGTATGTCACAATAGAGGAAAAAGGACAATGTTAACTTCTGTTTCATGGCAACTTTAAACACACAATTTCCTTTCTCTGAGCACCACACACTTTCGCACAATCCCTCCCCCATGTCTCTAGGAATACATTGTGCAATTCTGAGTGTGCTTCACACAGGTGAGTGGGCTGAACAAACCACATGTAGAAACACTCTTTTCTCTATATGCACCAGACACGTTCTTAAACTCCACTCTCTTAAACTTAAACAAACATGGACAACTCTTCTGGCATGGTCAGTTTGCTCAGTAGCTCACCTTGTACTGTGTTGTACTTGTGATACAGAGCGCTCAGGTTCGAGTCTAGTGAAGCACGATTCCACAAAAGAGGTAAAAGCAATGTAAAATCTAGATAGAACTAAGTGTAAATGCACTTTTCTCATTTGTTGCCTTTTAAAAACACTATTGGTTGGGTTTAGAGAAGGGTTTAGATCAGTGGTTTGCTGGTGATCTGTATGACAAGCTTCACCTTCTCATGTACATATACAGGAAGAACGTGGATCTATAAACCCTAAAGGTTATTGCACACTGAATCCGAAATTCTCGTCTGTATTTTTTGCCCGTTAAAAAATTTATTCGACTTCCTGCTGCGTCAATCGTACTGACACACTGCTCTGAAACTTTCGTTAATGATAAAAAAATTCGAATGAGGTTTGATTTTTTCTGTTTTTCGCATCCGAAAAGGGCTTTGAGAGGTGTTTTGACAGTTCTGAGACACTGTACAAGCGAAAGGCAAAATACAAAATGCCGTCATTTGGGCCACAGATATCTTTATGACAAACACAGTGCATAAAATAAAGGTAGAATGTGGCAGACATGATAACCCCTATATGCTGGATTCAGTGACTGGCGCACCTCTCCCCTGCTGCTGTTTGGCGTGTGTGTGTCCATACCTTTGACATACTGCTCATAGACATTACAATAGAAAGCTAGTTGGCTCATGGTCCGCTTCGGTCCATTGCTCCAATACATCAACGTGGGTGCCATCTATTATAATGTCTATGGTAGTGTCAGTCTCTGTTCTGGATTTGTTTACTTATGTAATATATGACGTACCACAAGCAATGTATAAAAATTCCACTGTTTTCCTGAAATTAACTTTGGATTTGGGGATAATCCAGTGCAGCTCTTCGATAATGAGGACTCTCCTTCCTCTCTATGCAGTATTGGATGAACACAATAGGTAGCATATTCCTCTTTCTTTTTCTTCTTTGGAGAACAAAGCATCACTGCTCCAATTGATTTCGAAATGTTTAGCTTTTTTTCATAATGGATTAATACGCATACTCAGTGTGCAAGGTTTGAGAACGTGGCGAATTTTTCAGATATGAATATGATAAAAACGCATCAGAAAATTATGGACTTCAGTGTGCAAAGACCTTAAGTAATTAAAAAATGTAGACAGCGCCCTCTAGTGGATTTGTCATCTGAAACTTGCAACAAAACATACCAGAAGCAATTTATTTTTTGCAAAAATGTATGCCGTGGCACATACTTTCAGTCATGATCAGTAGAACTTTTAATGGAGAAGTTGTGCCCCAATTTACCCCTTTAAAAGCACTAGCTGGACAAAACTAACCAATCATCTTAATCGAATCCTTCCCTGTTAAGACAGACCGGACGAAAGTGTCTGCTAACAACTTACTATGTTTTCCATCATCCACTAAAGGCAAACACAGGTCAATGAAGGGTTCGGATTGTGTGGGAGTTGCAGATAAAAGTGAAGATTAGTTTACATGGATACTGAATAGATTTCCTTTTTGGGTTTCGAGGTTTTGCCGTAGTTCTAATAAATCCACCGGCAAACTCAGTCAACTGCTAAACGATGGAGTGGGTTGTAAGAATGTGTGTATGAAGAAAGGCGGCACAGAAAACCCTTCAACACTTCAAACTGCTCGGTCATCGCAATTTCTTGTGACAAACGACCCTGTCATTTAGTTAATGCTCCTGAAGTTTTCTCCTCAGACAAACACAGTCATTACAATCACGGTCTGCTGTGATCATTTACACTCGAGCTACTTTATTCATTCTTGCAGCATTTCTTTGCCTCATGTTTGAGACTGGATTTGTCCTGCTGAGAGAAGATCTCTCTCTGTCTGATCATCACATACAGTGCAGAGCATCAAAGGCTGGTTCCCTAGCAACCCGTGCCTTTAAGAGCTCTTCTGTCTGCCTGCAGAAGCCACGCCCACAATAAACAAACAAAACCAGCAGTCAGCACATTCCTCGAGTCATGACTTCATTACAAAACCACACTTACAATAATACACCATTCGAGTGTGACAGACTTAACAGTGTGATATTCTCAAGGGAGACTATCTTAAACACACTTGAAGTACATTTAGACATATAAGCTGCAGGTCTTGTTTATAACCTGGAAATATATTTTTATATAAATAATATTAACATTTTACTTGCTAAAAAATGTATCCAAAAATGTAAGCAGGGAAATGTGCCAACGAACAAACAAACAATTAAATTGATTTAAATAATAATAATAATATATTAATAACTGCATTTGGGCGTCATGGTGGCTCAGTGGTTAGCCCTGTCGCCTCACAGCAAGAAGGTCGCTGGATCGAGTCCCGGCTGGGTCAGTTGGCATTTGTGTGTGGAGTTTGCATGTTCTCCCCGTGTTGGCGTGGGTTTCCTCCGGGTGCTCCGATTTCCCCCACAGCCTAATGACATGCGGTACAGGTGAATTAAATAAACTAAATTGGCCGTAGTGTA
This sequence comes from Danio choprae, assembly GCA_903798125.1. Lineage (NCBI taxonomy): Eukaryota > Metazoa > Chordata > Actinopteri > Cypriniformes > Danionidae > Danio > Danio choprae. Next base: position 965,802 of record CAIGQW010053418.1, read on the forward strand.
TAAGTGTGAATGAGTGTGTATGGATGTTTCCCAGTACTGGGTTGCAGCTGGAAGGGCATCCGCTGCACGTTAAACATACGCTCGATAAGTTCGTGCTGTGGCGACCCCTGATGAATAAAGGGACTAAGCCGAAGAAAAATGAATGAATGAATGAATAATTGCATTTTTGCCTGAAAAGGAAGCAATTTAAATTAAAAAAGAAACCAATAATGAACATAATATTATCATATTTAATAACAAGAATAAAAATGTTTTGCTGGAATATAAAGCAATTATAATAAAAAAAGTTGTATTATGTTATGTTAATTATATAATTATTAATTATTATATATTATTATTAATTATGTTGTTAATTATATTATTTTGTATTAAATAAAATATATATTTGTATCAAATAAAAAATTTAAATAAATAAATAAATTAATTAATTAATACATAAAACTGTTATGTCAAATGTTATGTCAAAACATTGAAAAACATATAACATAACATATAACATATAACATAAAACATATAATAATAATTATATAAAAATTATTATTTTTGGATTTTCTATGATTTCCTTGAATTAATCAGTTAATCAATCAATCATTTGACAATACCAGCAATTTCCTTGCTAAAATAAAATAAATTAAAATAAAAGTTTTAAAATCCAAGATCTGTTTTGTTTAAGGCAGACAACTTACCTTTTTTCCTGACTGTCTCCTCAGACTCTGGCTTGCGTGTGACTGATGCCACCTTCATCAGGAGGCTGTTCCCGCCCTGCCGGATGAGTGACACCACCTGCTTGTGTCCCACTTTTACCACATTTACACCATTCACCTGAGAGACCAATCACAAACAAGTCAGAACTGTTTCTGCTCCTCTTGCACACTTACATCTTAGAAAAGACTCAAGGTTATGACACAGCTGCAAACACCACAATACATTTATGTGCTGAAGATCTAAGCACAATGAATCCACTTGTAAAGTCTGATAAACTGCGTCACAGTTTCCAGGTCCAAGTGCTCTATTAGATGCTAAAAGAGAACAAGAAATGGTACAAATGTATGCTCACAGTGTGCTATTGTTGTAATGTTTATATTGAGAGTGTTTTTTTCAATGGACCCTTTTCACTAGACTGTTATTCATTCATTCATTTTCATTTCGGCTTAGTCCCTTTATTAATCTGGGGTCGCCAAAGCGGAATGAACCGCCAACTTATCCAGCATATGTTTTTACGCAGCGGATGCCCTTCCAGCTGCAACCCATCTCTGGGAAACATCCATACACACCCATTCACACTCATACACTAGGGACAATTTAGTCTACCCGATTCACCTATACCGCATGTCTTTGGACTTGTGGGGGAAACCGGAGCACCCGGAGGAATCCCACGCCAACACGGGGAGAACATGCAAACTCCACACAGAAATGCCAACTGACCCAGCCGAGGCTCGAACCAGCGACCTTCTTGCTGTGAGGCGAACGTGCTATCCACTGCGCCACTGTGAGGCCCCCATCAGCATCTTATATAAATTATTTTCCTTATTATAATATATTAAAAAAATGTGTGAACATTTATATGTATTATGTATGTATTATGTCTTTGCATCAAATTACAAAAAACAAATGACTGCTTATGCAGGGTGTTTGTAATGCAGCGTCTATGGGGCAGGACAGTAAATTTGACGTCGTTCTCTATTCTGGCTGCCGTCATCAGCCTTGATAACACCATTGTGGAGTTTTTCTTTTATTATTTCAGCAAATAGATTTGTTGTGCTCTTCTATTCACTGCGCTTTAAGTTTACCCAACTATGACGACGTCCGCTACTGAGAAACCATGAAATTTGAAAAGGACTCCATTCACATGAGTAAAGGCTTGGACCCATAAACAGTACTTCGTACGACAGAACTTCACAAGCGGATTGCAGATACAGTACATGTATATTAGTGGTCAAATTAATGTTATACCTCAATGAGGAAGTCTCCAGTTCTAAGCCCCGCCCTCCAGGCCACGCCCTCGACATCCACAGACTCCAGGTACTGCAGTGCAGGAAAGGCAGGTGTGGGTGTAAACTCTTCAATGGGTGTCTCTGCTACACACACACACACACACACACACACAGAGATAATTATGCGATCATCGTCCATTAGCATAGGACGACTCTTTGACAAATCAATAAATGTCTTATTATTTGATATATTAGTCAGTGTAGGCATGTTAAAAACTGTATAAAATAACAAACTTCGCCTATATTTTCTGTAAATAAGAGCGGTAAGTGTTTTGCTCTTTATCTCAGGGAAAGTCATAGTATAAGAATTATAAAAGCATTAAAGAGACAAGCCAAAACTCATACTCATAAGAGATATTAATGCACCATGTGGGCAACAGATGGCATTAGGAACTCATAACTTCTACACAGAATGGTGCCACCCCAGAGACTGGGCATGCACAAACACACACGCACAGACGCAGACTTGCGTGTGCACAGACACACACTTATAAACTGTCACACAAACTGAACCGTATGTTGTCAAACACAAATGTCTAACAATGGTGTCGATTCTTTACTATATGTTACTTCAAGCATCAGGTTCAAGTTGTGACATTTCTGTAAATTTCAGCTGTCACCAGAAATGCATCTGTTGCACTGACATGCATTGCTGTCTGTGACTATAATTTGAAGTCACTAAATAGACACAAATGTGGTAAAATAACAGTATATGGATGTTAACAAATACAATTAACTCACAATCCCTGGTTATTATATGTAATAATATATATTTGTAATTAATAATAACAATAGTAATAGTGATGATAGCAAAACTGATATTTTACAACTATAAAATTTGAATTTTGACTGGTTACATGTTATTAATCATTACTAATACAGACATTTTAACACTATTAAAATGCTTATATTAGCAAAATTGAGTAATCAAAATATTTTAATTTTAAATATTATCATCATCACGTTATTCATGTTATTTAATACAGTAACATACATTAACTAATACATCCTTACTGTAAAGTGTTACCATTATCATCATCATTATTATTTTGATTATTACTTTTATTATTTAAACAAAATATATGAATAAGCAATTAAATAAATAAAAAAACCTCCTGGTTTTCAATGAAAATACAATAACTTCCTTTCCTTTTCAGTTGATCTGGCTGAGGCCATGTACCTTACTCAATTACATTAATTGATAACCAACCTATTGAAATGCAATACATCTGCATTCAAGTTTAAACAGGATTAGCCAGTTTTCATTAACCAAATAAACATATGATTTGTGAAACCCAATAGTATGAAGACCCCCCCCCCCCAAGTTGTAAGATGTCTTCGTTTTTTATTATTTTTAATTTTATTAAATGTTTTATTTTTTATTTCATATAATTTAATTAAAAAATTATTTTATTTTATGTATATTATTTAATTGTATTATTTAATTTTATATTTAATTTAATTAATTTTTTATTGAATTTTTTATTTTATATTGTGTATTTTATTTTATTTTATCTAATTTTTTATTTTATTTTTTATTATTTTTAATTTAATTTAATTATATTATTTTATTTTATCTTATTTTTTATTTTATTTTTTATTACTCAAATTTTTTTAATTGAATTGAATTGAATTATTTTATTTTGAGTGTTTTAAGATCTACCTGTCCAGCGACTGCAGGTGGAAAATAGCAGTTTTTGCTAAAGTCTAACATATTTCCTTTTTAAGGTCAATATATTGTTGTGCATGTCCCTGTCAAATAAATAAATAAAAAAAAAAAAATCAAGTTAATCTTACCTTTTGCTCCTCGCAAGACAAAGCCGAACCCCTCATTCTCCTTCTTCTGGAGCATAGCGTTCTTCTCCTCGATGATGTAATCACTGTGCATAAGAGAGAGCAGGACAGTGAGGTCAGACTCCAGCACCATGCCTCAATCACTGGGCACTTCACCTGGACAAACCCTCAAAACACCACTCTGCCCGATCCCCATCCAATCAGACAATCAGGTTAAAAGCTGGACTCCATGATAAAAAAAAAGCTCATGTGAAAGCTCCCGTCCTTCTGTTTGACTCCCCTGCAGCCTCTTTAACTGCATTAGGAGATTGGACCAAATGCTAATATCCAGCCTATTGTGCTTTTAAATGAAAGCACAGAAATATGAAGGCCTTCAACTCTCTTCCCACTCCAAATGCAGGAGGAAAAAAAGGTAGAAATGTACAAAAGACAGTGATAACCCAGCATACGTGGTTTATAGTTCAACCCATCAGTGATAAATAGATAAGGACAAAAGAGAAAGCGAGTCAGATGCACACAAAGGATCTTTTTCTGTGGTGGTGGTCTCCATCCTGAGCACACACATGCGCATGGATACACACACACACACACACACACACACACACACACACACACACACACACACACACACACACACACACACACGGTCCATCTGTCTGGATGCATGGAGATAGCTATCATCAGCGCTAGCAGCAGGGACAAATCTGTTCTTTCTTACTCATGTGAGGCACAGTTACCCGCCTGTAGACACCATCAGCCCCCTGCCAACACACATATAAACACATACAAATATCACATCACTAACCTCACTGCTCTGATGAACTGCGCTGATCTACATTTGAACTGCATTCACATGGCGAATGCTAACATCTGAAGCTGTTTATGGGGTTCTCATGGCAGAAATCATTGATGGTTGTAACAATACACTACGAGCTAAGTGTATATAAATTCAATTTGACCAATCATGTTGGTTTGGGATGTAAATTATTTGTAATACAACTTTTGAACAACAGAGGGTGCTGTATTTTGTGACATCACAATGGCAGTGAACAGGTTGTAGCGTGAAAGGAACACATTTTTGGAAATAGGCTAATTTTACAAGTCACCTAGAGCTAATCAGCTGAGAGTCAAGCTTTAAAGGGGCCGATTATGCAAAAATTACTTTTATAAGGAGTTTAAACAGTTGCGTGGCAACAGTATGTGAATATAACCAGCTTCTAATGGTAAATATTGATTGATACAATTTTTTATAATCACACTTCACAAACAGAAATACTTCATATGCAGAAATACTTTGATTGACATTCTCCCTTTGTACGTGTCATTTGAGGTGGGAAGCCCCGCCCATTAGTGACGATCTCTTCCTCATTAGCATAGGACTTTAGTCTTGTTTTTGAATTTGCCACTATGCTGACACATGAGCATTTGTAGCTCCACCCTCTTTTGAAAACAGCACAATCTCATTTGAATTTAAAGCGACAGTCACCAAAATAAGGATCACAATTAGTATCAAGGCCTAAAAGGGGCAGTTT
>CAIGQW010053418.1:1051121-1065081 GCA_903798125.1 Danio choprae
CACACACACACACACACACACACACACACACACACACACACACACACACACACACACACACACACACACACACACACACACACACACACACACACACACACACACACACACACACACACACACACACACACACACACACACACACACACACACACACACACACACACACACACACACACACACACACACAATCTATAAGTATTTAATTCTCCATAGACATAATACCCCTACACCTACAGTAAGCCTATTCTACAATTTTACTGTCAAAAGACCCCATTAAGCACTTTGAAAGACCATATTAAAGTAACACCTAGATCATGCCCATGCCATTATACAATGTTGTGTCCTTGCAAACCGCATAAACAAGTACACATACACAAACACATGTCAACTTCCCCTCTACTGGTATTCAGCTCAGATGTTATGGGGTGAATTCAGGAAGAATGAATCACATTTGCTGATCGCATTGTTTGTTTGTGCTGTTTTAGCACCTGATTCACTGAAGCTGTTATGCAAATGAGGTAACTGCAACAAACATGCCAACTGTACAATGTAGGTAAAGAACGCAGCATAGTTCGGTAAACTGGCCATCTTTACTGTGAATATAAATCAAAAAGCGCATTAGACTACAAATGTCAATCAAAAACTTTTTTACTTTGTTTTTGTAATTTGACATTTATATATTTATATATTTTAGACACACAAAGATAAGTGTTACATATATATTATGATTGGTAAAGTAGTAATATATTTATATATCTATTATTTTCAAGTATCTATGCACGTATGTATGTACTGTTATTATGTATACTATATACTGTTGATTATACTTGCATACTCATCTTGTGGCTACACAGATGAAACATGCAGGTTCATGAGCCTAATTATGCACTTTCACAAAAACCACCTGTTATAATCGCTGATGCTGCATATCGAGGCTTATCTGCAGATATGATGAGAATTTGTGAACACACATCAGACAAACAAGCAGCTGTAACTGATCTGCACTGAGCATTCGTAAGCTCAACAGAAACATGTATGATTGCTTAAAATGCTCCGTGCTGAAAAAAATATATGAATAAATCTATTGCAATGTGCAGATCTAAATGCCAATACTTCGATATCTATACCGAAATCACTCCTGATTATTTTCATTTGTTTCTAAATTTGACTTTAATCATGAAATCAGTAACAGGGGCAGTTTTAACCCACTTGGACTGAATTTAGCTGGCCTTTTAGTTTATTTTATAAGCCATCATTCATTTTTGGTCCTCATAAACACAAAAGAAAATTGGGTAACACTTAACTTGAAAGGGGTGTTCGTAAGACCTTATAAAACCTTCGTAAAAGGTTCGTAAAACCTTTATAATCATGCCTTAACCCATGTCATGAATGTGAATGAGATTTTATGCTTACTTATGACAACTGTTATAAAGTGTCATTTGGTCAGTTATGTCATTTTAAATGCAAAGATGACATTGTTTGTTATGACAACTTGCCATAAGCACATACATCACAACCGGTCTTTACCTTTGTCACGACAACTTGTTATTACCAAGACAACATAACTTGTTATAAATCTGTCATAAACATGCTATTATAATTGCATCATCATTTTTTTCCCATCACATGTGGAACAAGTGGAACAAACTGTATTTGTCATTAAAATGTCTCAGTGTTATTACTCTGACAAATCATTTTTAAGAGGGTCATTAATATTTAATGACATTTTAATGTCAAATTCAGCTTGTATCATTGTAGTTGAGGTAAAAAAAATATATAAATGAATGACGTTGTTATAAAATTCATGACATATTTATAATGGCTTCATGACAATTATGTTTATGACAGATTTATGATTTATTTATTTATTTTTGTCTTGGAAATGTCAAATTGTCTTGACAAAGGCAAAAACAGGTTGTGGTACAAATGTTTAAGTCAAGTTGTCATAACAAACAATGTCATCTTTGCATTTGAAATGTCAGAACTGAGCGAATGACACTTAGGGTGATTTCACACTTGGTCCGAATGCCTGGTCCGAACCCAAGTTCAATAGTCCCCCCTCGGCTGGTTTGTGTTCACACTGTCTTTTTTCCTTCTGAACCCCGGTACGCCTGCGTCATCAAGCTGCTGTTTTATGTACAGCGGTTGCTAGGTGACAGTAACAAAAGCAAAGCGCTAAAATGGAGACGTACGCATATCACTGTTGTTCTGCTTTTACTGAATCTTTTGGTTTTGTTATCAAAACCAAAATCCAGAGAGCCATTTGCTTCTATCTGCCATTAACATAAACTGTCTGCCATAGATTAACATTAACATAAACTATCTGTCTATCTGCCATAAACATTATGCGATGTCTGCAGAAGTCGTTTTTGGTGAAGACAAGCAGACATTATCACTGTTTGCAATCAGTCAGTCCCGCTTGTCACCAAGGTAGGTGATACACAGACAAACACACACGAATAAACGTTATGAAAACTAAAGTTTGATGTACAGTTGGCGGTTCACTTCCGTTATTTGGTACGATTGCATTCATATCAGAAGTGAACCATACCAGAGTTCGCTCAAACCGTACCCCAGACCCCCTCTTTCAGGTGGCATGGGTACAGTTCACGGGTGCGCACCCGAGTTCAGAAGACAACGTTCACAATAGCTAAACGTACCGCACTCTGATGTCAAACGAACCCGGGTACGGACCAAAAGTGATAGTGTAAAAGCACCCTTAATGACTGTTGTTATAAGCATGCATAAAAATACATTCACATCATGTCACGCTTATAAAGATTTTATGACAGTCTTTTGAACACCCCTTCATGTAAAGTGTTACAGAAAAGGGCTTAGATTATGGACATATACAGAACAGCAGCTAAACTGTGAGCGATTAGCAAAAAGGCAGCAGATTTCAGTGCAACTATTTAATAAACTGACCTCTATGTTTTCCTTCACAAAAACAAGCTTGAATCTTCCAGCATGACTCCTAAAGGTTTGCTTTTACTCACAAAATCAGTCAGTCTGAACACACATGCACATTCACACACTTTATGGCTATCTCTCCCCTTTCTCCATCTATCCTTTGCTCCAAACATCGAGCTCAGTGACGGCTTTCCAATTACTGCAGCGGTACAGGGCTAGAGCAACTGCAGCATGTAAATGCAGTGTAACAAGAAAGAGAGAAGAATTTAAGGGGCGGAGAGACGATACCAAACCGAGAGGAAAACGCAAGAAGGATTGGAAAGAGAAAGCGTCAATGAAGAAATGACGGACAGAATGGATGAGAGACGGGGAGGCATGGCGTCCTCTCATCATGCTTTCCCTATTGATCCTGTAATAAACAGCACTGAAAATCATGGGACGACTCTGCAGCAATACGGCACTTCACACACATCAATCGTCATGAAAAACAGACATACACGGCCTCTGGCGAGTGTTCTTTTTATTTAGGACATTTGTAAGATGATAGATCTGAAGCAGTGGAGCGGCGAATAAGAAACGGCAATGTGAATGATATTAAAACCATACTCTGTTCTGTCTGATCTCAGGACGATCCAACTCGTATAGTGTAGTAGAGGTGTGAACCTACATAGGTCTCACGGTTTGGTTCGGTTACGATTATCATGTCATCAATTCGGTTCAATTCGATATCTCTGTGCATCACGGTACATTGACGATGCTTTCCATACACAATTTTATATTTTACTTCACAGCACTAGAAAAACGAATAATATATATTTATATTTTTATATTATTCGTAATACAATGTTGTCCTTTAATACAAACAGTCAGAACTGTACCTTTAGAAACTCAAGTACATGCACAGAACAACACGAGCATTCATAGCAAATAAACAAATGTAAATATCCCGCTTGCTTTATGAGCCCTGTCGAGCGAGTTCTTACACCTCTATAATTGGTCACGCGCTGAACAGAAAGGGCTGCTATTGGCTCTACTGCTCTGGCGCTGTTCACCGATGAGTGACACTGATAAACTGCATCGGCGAGCACAGCTGATCCATGATAGACGCGGAGTAGAAAGCTTGCTCTGCAGACACGCGCTCGTGTCTGGATCCACAAGTATCGCTATAACAGCCGAGAGGAGAGGAAAAGTCACGCTAGCAGTTAAAAGGCCACAGAGAGAGAGAGAGAGAGAGAGAGAGAGAGAGAGAGAGAGAGAGAGAGAGAGAGAGAGAGAGAGAGTTTACTTTCATTTTCTCAATCGTAGTGAAATAGGGGCTTCTGCTGAAACTTCGGTGACAGTGAAAGACTGTCCAGCAAACAGTGAATTGTGCAGAGTTTCTGTGTTTTTAAGTAGCTGCAGTGTTTGAATTACTCACGCTCGCCTCCCTCGCCATAGTAAGCTACAGCAATATCGCGCATATGAGATTAATGACGTCAGTACGTAATAACCGGTTATGATCTATTACTACACCGATACCGAATTGTCCGCGTCTGCATCGCGGTGCACCGAAGGAACAATTAATTTAGACACCCCTATACTGTAGCATGTAAAATAAATAAGAAACGTAACTATTTTATGTTTTGTCAGAAAAGTGGCTAATTAGTACAAATTCATATGCTATTATTTGTATGAAAATGAGCAATTTTGAAAAGGAGGCGTGGCCACAAACTAACTCCCCCCTAACCCCACCCCTCACTCAAAAAATGACTTTTGCGGTTTGTTCGAACTACTTATTTAAAATGAGTTGAAACAACACAATTTTCAAGGTTTTTTTTAGCACAACTCAATTGTTTTATGTTCAATCCACTTCAATTTGTAAAAGTTATGAAGTTAACTTAATCGATTTGTGTTGGGACAACATGAAGGAATTGTGAGGAACCCAGCTTTTTTATAGCGCTCATTGGGAATGAGAAAATCATACTAAAATGTGAATGTGAGATCATACAAATGAATACAAATTAGCTACTAAATAAAAAAGCTGAATCGAATGTGAATCGCACTTATTCTCTTTACTGCTAGTTATGGCATAAAATAATCATGTCATCAATGAACATCAGTAGATATATTGAAAGTTACAGTACAACTAACTGAAAAATTTTGCCTCATGTAATAGCTGTGATAGTCATATTTTCATTCATTCATTCATTCAGGAAAGTTATTTAAATATTTTTTATTAACTATTATTAACAAATTAGCTTTTTTTGGCAACACTTTATTTTGAGGCACTGTTCAATTCTCGCTATTAATAAACCTTTACTATGACTTTTAGCTCAATAAACTCAATACTCAAACTCAAAATAATTAGTATAAAATATATTAAGGCAGAATATGTACTTCATAAATACTAATAAACAGCCAATATATTAATAATAGTCAAGAAATAAGCTGGGCTAGACATTGCTTGATATTTTTGCACAGGATTTTGTATAAAAAAAATAAATCTGTGGAATTATGTGGAATAATTTTGAGAGTTTAAAACATAACAATAATAAAAAAAAATACCTTTTATTTAAGGTTTAAATGCAAATCCAATTAGAACAACTTGTTTCTTGTTGACTGTTCTTGAATGGCCCAGCCAGAGCTCTGACTTAAACCTAATTAAGCATCTCTGAAGAGCCCTAAAAATGGCTGTCCACCAACGTTTACCATCCAACCTGAGAGAACAGGAGAGGATCTGCAAGGAGGAATGGCAGAGGATGCCCAAATCCAGGTGTGAAAAACTTGTTGCATCTTTCCCAAAACGACTCATGGCTGTATTAAATCAAAAGGGTGCTTCTACTAAATACTGCGCAAAGGGTCTGAATACTCAGGACCATGTGATATTTCAGGTTTTTTAAAATAAATCTCCAAAACTGTCAACAATTCTGTGTTTTTACTGTCAATATGCTTAATGAATATTTAATGAGCTTAATTGATTTTAGCAAATGGCTGCAATAAAACCAAGAATGAAACATTTAAAGGTCTGAATACTTTCCGTACTCACTGTATATTTTCAACCTTGCCTAAAATATTATCTTCAGTTGTATCTGAAATAATCAAGACAATAAAAAAGTGATTTTCATTTAAAAATACGAAACGTTCAATATCTAAAATACACCGTCTATATTTTCAAACACTTTTATATATACACGACCAGCAACTCTTTTAAACAAGAACAAATGTGTTTCTAAGTCCTAACATGTGTTTCCCAAAGACTGACCTCATTTAAACATAATGACATAGACCCTGACCTGCACCTTTAGGCATTAGCTCACACATACAGACATGTGTAACCTCCCGAACCCAACACATACAACGACAACAACAACAACAACCGTGCCCTAATCAACCACAGGAAGCCCCTCAGGCATACAGTGTCCATACTGAAGGGTGTGACAAAGTGATATATTGGCTCTATACGTCTCCAGAGCCTCCTCTCGACTGCCTCCTTGGGCACCAACTTTACTTCGGTAACCCTGGCAACTGCCATCATGGAGAGATAAATTGAACGCAAGTGTCTTGATTCAGCGGGTGCCAGTGTCAACAATGAATCAGAGGCTTCTTTTCCCGCCATCTCTCTCTCTCTTTAGGTAATAGCAGCTTGATAGAAAGGACTGATGGCTTGATCCAAAGTCACTGAGTAAGTCCCCATGCTGTCATCACGCTGCGAACAACTCCAGCTAATGCACAAACTCATGTCGTATGTGTGATATCAAGGTCTAAAGACAGAGGTAACTCGGCTTTAGTCACAGGGAGTAACAATAAAACAAACAAACGCTGTGATTCGAAGTAAAATATATGCTAATAGCAACAAATATATACAGTTGAAGTCAGAATTATTAGCCCTCCTGAATTATTAGCCCCCCTAATCAAGAGATTTTTTTCAACACATTTCTAAGCATAATAGTTCGTTCATTCATTCATTTTCTTTTCGGCTTAGCCGCTTTATTAATCTGGGGTCGCCACAGCGGAATGAACCGCCAACTTATCCAGCATATGTTTTGCAAAGCGGATGGCCTTTCAGCTGCAACCCATCACTGAGAAACACCCATACACTCTCATTCACACACATACACTACGGCCAACGTAGCTTACCCAATTCACCTATAGTGCATTTCTTTGGACTTGTGGGGGAAACCGGCGCACCCGGAGGAAACCCACGCGAACACGGGGAGAACATGCAAACATTTCCACACAGAAATGCCAACTGACCCAGCCGAGGCTCGAACCAGCGACCTTCTTGCTCGCCATATTTGTATATTATTATATTACTAATAATAAGTAATATTTATTAAAATAGTTTTTTTTTTATTAAGATTTTTCCATCATCTTAAAGCAAAAACAAATCTGTTTGTCCTTGATTTATGTTTTGTTAGGATACAATGATATTTGGCAAAGATACAACTATTTGAAAATCTAGAATCTGAGGGTTAAAAAAATTAGAAATATCAAGAAACTCGCCTGAATAAAGTCCTCAGGAATGTAAATTATTAATCAATTGAGTTTTGATATCTTTACAGTAGGTAATTTACAAAACATCTTCACTGAACATGATCTACACTTAATATTCTAATGATTTTTCCACATAAAAGAAAAATCTGTATTTTTTTTGTATGTTTGGCTATTGCCAAAAATATAACCGTGCAACATAAGACCAGGGTCACATATATACAAACACAGAATCATACATACTGTACATTCATGCATTAGCTGTTAATATCAATAATTATATTTACAGCATATTAAATGTTTTTAGAATTACCATTGCAGTTTACTACTGTACATATATTAAAAATACATAGTGTGACAACGTATTTGCCATGCATAATCATTTATGATTGTCACTTTAATATCACAAAAGCAGATCTAGAGTGACTTTTCTTCATGTATAGCTCAGCTTTGACATCAGCTGTACGGCACAGCTATCACTGCTACGCTTTTCTTTAAAAATGTCAGCTACATAAAGCATCCATCTGTGCTCGACAATGGGAATGAAGCTAAAAGACATTATCTGTAAGGAATGACCCTTCGAACTGCCCCTTGCCCTAAAAAAATGTTGAAACCAACCAGTCCAGCCTCAATGGAGAGAGTCTTTTGCTCTGTAATAACAGAATACGGCACGGGAATCTGTCATTATCTTGCAAACGGTTATTTGCATAAGTGCACAATGGTAAAATGGTCTCTGTGGACGGACTAAGATGAAAGAATGAAATGAGTTATGTCTCATTCTCTCTCATCATCTCTTCGGTTCGTCTGCCAAAGTCTCTTTCAGTACGTCTTGCCCCTTTTAGGGGTTAATTGAGTGTAATGGAGTCAGTGTGAAGCCTCTTCTCTGACAGAGCGTGTGTGTGTGTGTGTGTGTGTGTGTGTGTGTGTGTGTGTGTGTGTGTTTGTGTTTACTGGGTCACCTTTTCCTCCTGGCAATTTTGGAGACTCCACTATCAACAGAAAATGACATCTCTCTCCTTTTTCTAATCCATTCTTAGATTAATTTATTTTGCAATGAGATGCAAAACATTTTAATGCCTTTCAAATCTTCCGTTTCTGATTACTTTTATTTTTATTATTTTATTTATTATTTAAAGTTCTTTAGTTTCAAAGAATTCACACTGGCTTTCATTTTATATCATTTTCTTTGTAAATATTACATTATAACCAACAATACTCAATGCAATCCAACAATGTAAAAAATTATCGTCAAAAAGTCACGACAACAAATATGTTTATGTTACTTTAACTTAATAAGTTAATCAACTGTGTTTTTAGCTATACAAAGTTTAATGCAATATCCTTAGTCAGTGTGACTGATTTAAGTTGAGATGCCTAGAAAAGTTTATTTGATTCAACTAAAAATTAAGGCAGGAAGATTTCTATTTACAGTGAAATGTAGACAGATGTGGTAAATTCATATTACATAATTTAGTATTAAATAATATGATACATTAATATTTATTTAAGTTTCTTGTACACTGAAAAAAAAAAGTTGACTCAACTCAAAATTGTAAGGCAATTTGCTGCAGAGCTTTTTTGAGTTGACTCAACTTTCAACCCAAGTACTGCACTTGACTCGATTAAGGTTGAATAAACTGAAGTTTGTTGCCTTAAAATTTTAAGTTGAGTCAACTTTTTTTTTTTAAAGTGTAGGTTTTACAGCAATATAACATCCCTGTTAATAGTATTGTGCATTTATTCACAATCACATCTGATTGTAATGGTACTAAAAATGTCAGTAAAATTATTTGTTTTGTATTGTTTTCCTTTTTTTGTGGAAATCTAGATGCCATAAAAGCAATTTAATGAAGTCTTATTTTGTCATAAATTCATAAATACATGAAAATATTTTACATATGCAAAACAGTATATTTAAAACAAAAAAATTAATTAAAACTGTACTTCACAGGAAATATGTATATATAAAGTTAAATATGTAATACATTTAGTTTATTTTTTTTACTTATAAACTATATTTATTAAATACTTTTTTATTTTTGGTTGATTCTGGGGTAAAAGAGATGTTTTTGTGTGATTCGTGTATTTAAAGGAATAGTTCACCTGAAAATAAAAAATTCTGCCATCATTTATTCATCCTTAATTTGCAAAAAACTAAACAAAAACTAAATTAGTTTCTTTCTTCTCTTGAATGCAGAAAGAATGCTGAAGAAGAATGCTGGTTGTTGTCACCCATTAGCTTCCATGTTCCATATTTCTTTTCCTACTAAGGAAGTCGATGTGTACAGCTGAGTCAAAACTATTAGCCTTCCTGTGAATTTTTGTTATATTTTTTTAATATTTTCCAAATGATGTTTAACAGAGCAAGGAATTTTTTTAATAGTTATTTTCTATAATATTTTTTCTTCTGAAGAAAGTCTTATTTGTTTTATTTCGGCAAGAATAAAAGTAGTTAAAATTTTTTTTAAACAATTTTAAGGTTAATATTATTAGCCCCCTTTAAGTAATATTTATTTTCTGATTGTCTACAGACAAACCACTGTTATACAATGACTTGCCTAATTATTCCATCTTGCCTAATTAACCTAATTAACCTAGCCAATCTAGTCTTTAAATTGCACTTTATGCTGAATACTAGAAAAAAATCTTCTTTCCATTAAACAGAAATTGGGAGAAATATATACACGGGGGGCTAATAATTCAGGAGGGCTTCAACTGTATCCTCTTACGTGTTTATCAGATGAAAGAAATTCATAAAGGTTTAAAAATACATGAGAAGAATAAATGAGGTGATTTTCATTGTTGGCTGAACTATCTCTTTAATGCCATTTCTTTGCTTCAATGGATCCTGTAAACTCAAACTGACTGTCAAATCCAAGCTTAAACTACGAATGACCATACGTGTATCTAATGAAAAGGCCAGAAGTAGGGAATGAGCCAATAGGAGAGGAGAGAATGCTATTGACCTCGATGCCACCCTTCAAATCTCCCAGCAGCCAATCGGACATCAGCAGGCCCCCATCCTCCAATCAGAGAGTGGCAGGTCTGGATGTCCTGAGGGTAGAATCCATCACTGCAAACTCCAGCCTGAGAGAGTGCTCTTTCAGAGTGACACCTCATTTACCTGCCTTGCACAAACAAAATGGATTCCCTTTTGCCATCAATAAATCACTCAATTCTCCTTTCCCCCACTCCTCTCTTTTTTTACCTTCTATAAACGGTGCTCATAAATCGGAAAAGTAATGAAACAGCAGAAACGAGGTAGGGTCTAACTTTTAGCCTCTTAGCTGGTGGTAAAACCGACACGTTAATGATGAGTGATGAGCTTCCGGCAGCTTTCAGTCATTCCCACACATTTATAATCATATTTTCGCAGGAAAGTTCGTTTTCGCTCTGCATTATTCATTAGAAACACACTGCAACAGATATTCAGTGCTTTAATGAGTTCTCTTTTTCACTCGTGAGTGCCAAAAACAACATGTTTGGTGTTTGGTGGTAATATCACAATTTAAGCTACTTTCGAGCTGAACAAAAAAAATATATATAATAAATTGTGGATGGCTTGAAATAAATGACATCCCACAGAAGATCTTCCAGACTGTTCATTATATCCGCGCACTCTGTCTGTGACAGACTTCCACATGGTGCTGTATCATATATTACATTATATAACCGGTCAAAGATTTAGGATTGACAATGGCGTTTAAAAGTGGAAATGAAACCCATAGATTAGCATTGCCTTTGTGTGTGTACATGAAAACTGGAGTCGTCGTGAATATTTGATATCACGTGGCTGTGACAAATAAATACATTTTGTGCCTGGTATTTTTGAGCATTTGTGGATTATTAATGACTGGTGATTTTAAAAGCTACCATGAATAAAGGCACAGTGTTCGAATTCTGCTACCTTGGCAATGTTGCATGCACAATAAAATTGGCTTGTTATTGTAAAAACTGCATGCTAACTGGCATTATGAGACAACTGTCAAATGAGAATAGAAAACTTGAATAGGTTTTAGCTGTTCATTTACATGATAAACCATTGAATATATATAAATATTTCCAATTAAGTTCATTCATTCATTCATTCATTCATTTTCTTTTCGCCTTAGTCCCTTTATTAATCTGGGGTCGCCACAGTGGAATGAACTGCCAACTTATCAAGGATATGTTTAACGCAGCAGATGCCCTTCCAGCTGCAACCCATCACTGGGAAACACCCATACACACTCATTCACACACATACACTACAGGCAATTTAGCTTACCCAATTCACCTATAGCGCATGTCTTTGGACTGTGGGGGAAACCGGAGCACCCGGAGGAAACCCACGCCAACACAGGGGGAACATGCAAACTCCACACAGAAATGCCAACTGACCCAGTCAAGGCTCGAACCAGTGACCTTCTTGCTGTGAGGTGACAGAAGTTACCCACTGCGACACCACACCGCCCTCCATTAAGGTTTTTTTTTAATTCAGTAATATGTAAAGTAAGCTACAGGTACACAGAATGTCTTGTAAATGATTGCTTTATGTATACTATAAATAAATTTATTTCAATTTATTATTATAACTAATTTTTTTTTAACTGCTTATTCAAACTACATATTTAAAATGAGCTGAAACAACATAATTTTGGAGATTTATTTTGGGACAGCTTAATTGTTTTATGTTCAATCTACTTAACTTTGTGTTGGGACAACTTGAATGAATTGTGTGGAATCCTGCATTTTTACAGTGTAATATCCCATCTCGTCATTGACAACTTCATCATTTAAAGGTTAATTCACACATAAAGAATTCATAATATGTTATAAATCACTCATCCTCCTGTCCTTCCAAACCTTCAATATTTTTGTTCATAATCAGAACACAATTTAAGATATTTTATTGTAAATTAAATCTGAGAGCTTTGGATGTTCATATCGTTATAATGGAAATTTTGTCACTGTTTTGTAGCACCCTTGCTTATAGATATCATTAAGACTAACATGCTGATAACAACATCTATAAGGGGGTGGGAACAAATATCCTGCTCCATTTCGAACTGTGTACCATTTTTGAGGTACACAGATATGAAGATGTTTTATTGATAATGAAATGAATTTGTGCTTGAATAACTGTTTTTAAGAGTGGATTATACAGTTCGAATAAATTAATCAAATCAATTCAAAACTTTATTTTAATTTCATGGAACCATGAAAATAATTTTAATATTTTTGGGTGAACTAACCTGTTAATGATTTTTGTAAATTACACAGTATTTAACTGTAATATGAACTGTATTTTACTGTAGGAAACTTATGAGGTATGCTACTGTATTTTAAAGTTGCATTGTGAACATTACTGTATATTTCACAGTAAAGATATACATACAATCCTGTAAATATATATACAGCAAGATAAATGGTGCTGTAAAGGTAAATACAGTATTTTTCTTTAACTGATTTACAGTAAGCTACTGGCGAACTGCTGCCAGTAAGTTACTGTAGATTCTACAGGAAACTGTTAACTGTATTTGTCAAGGCTTTGATGGTACAGACGAAAGGCTTGGGATATTTCTAGTGATGCTAATGCTAATGCTTTATTGATTCTTTCTTTTTACCTCATGGATTGATGGGAAGGGCCAAATTGAACTCGATATCATACACCATCCACCAATAGCGCTTTCACTTGACCTCTGACCTTTGCCTCCTCCATGCTGTTGTCTTGAGACCCATAATCTCTAAATCCGCATCAACACTTCTTAGAACAACGTGTCGTGGCCTCGAATTTGACCCTGAACAGAAGTGGGCGGCCAGAAACCGACCGCACGACTACAGCACTAATTACACACTCTCCTGGTCGCCGCGGTAACCTCAGGGAGTGACAGGTGGACACAGCCAGACAAAAGGCCAATGACCAGAGAGAAAGACTCGGGCCTTTTATAGAAAGACCGGACACCAAGGACAGACGCTTTGGCTTAATTCCTGTATGTATCATCAGATTGTGTGTATGCACAAGCACTCTGCAAAACACACACATACACACACTGCTGGTTTGATTATTAGCGGGCCAGGATGTCAGGAAATACTGGCAGATGGACAACTAGGACAAAACACAGCAAACACCCATCAGGACCACATAATGAAAGAGAGTGAGCCCTAAAGTGTTGCTCAGCGGAAGAGTACACTACACCTGCTGGTAAAATGAAGAGTCCTGAGGTCCAAATTAGCACAGAAAGGCACATTTCGCTGAAGTGAAGTTATTCAGAAAGAATCAGAAAGTAGACGTCACTTTTTAACCTACCAAACTGCAATGTGTATCCTGTGCATAATAAATCAAAACACTTCTGAAACATGTTTTTCATAAATGGTTCAGTGCAGATCTGCTTCAAAACCAAGTGCTTTTAGGTATTGCAGCAAGGATTCTGACATAAAACTGCTGTCTCTGAGTTTTACAAAATTGCAAAAAAAAAAAAAGCATATATCCTTTTGGACAGACAAAACCCAGAATGCACTGAGAGCTATAATTCATTCAAAATGGAAAGCTGAGAAAATATAAAAAAAAAATACTTTAAATATTCAATACTGTTCA
>CAIGQW010053418.1:1110081-1121158 GCA_903798125.1 Danio choprae
CTCTCTAACACCTGTCCCCTGCCAACAGCAAGTAAAATGCGTGGGTTTCTCACCATGTGTGGCGTTAGCTGATCTCTTGCGTCTTCATCTACTCTGATGTGCTTCAAGTCATCACACCGCCCTGATTCCACCCCGACACACACTACCATCTGAGCATCTCTGTTTCTCTCACACACTCACTCACACATGCTCTCCGCAGCTCCGCCTTTCCATGCGGTGAATATTAGAAACTCACTCTCTCTGCCCGCTCTCGCTCTCGGCCACTCACACTGTTGTTATGGAGATGGGATACAAAAGAATTGTTGGCAAAGAGAGAGAGAGAGAGAGAGACAGTGTGTATGTTTGTGTTGCAAGCCGAGCATAAAAACCTCTAGTGGTTATTTGATGAGAGTAAACTCATTGGATGGTGGCAAACCAAACAGCTTTTCTGCAATGAGAAGAACAAACCATAGTGTAATATCACAGCTCTGTCCACGTACCGACTAATATTTCTGCCCATTTTCAGCTGGAGTACAAATACTGCCTCAAAATCCCACTGAAATCCCAGTGGGACTGAACAATATTGTGGATTATGAAAGTTACAAGTCTGCCAATGGTGGTTGATGGGTTTGTTTATACTAGCTACTTTCTTCTGGTGTTTTTATTAGCAATTGTGGATAATAAGAACTGGGATTGTTGATATATAAATGTAACTGTACAACAAAACACAAACAATACTGTAGTCCGCCAACGTTACTGTGACAGACTGATAGACTGAACACATAACATGTCTGTTTATGCACTGCAAAAATGCTTTTTTTCAAGTTTTTGTCCCATTTCTAGTTTAAATATCTAAATAAAAATGAAATCAAGAAGCATTTTATAGATGCTTTTATAGAAATGGTTGATTTTTATAGAAAATTAAGTGATTTTCCCTAAAAACTAGCAAAATAATCTGCTATAGGGGTGAGCAAAATAATCATATAACCCCAAATCAGAAAATTTTATAACCATATAACCCCAAATCAGACAGTATGGAAAACACAAATAATAAAAAAGTAGTTTCATTGCAGACAATATGAACACAAAAAAACTTCATGTTATGTCTGGTCAACATCATTACATTTGTAAATATACATCCTTTTCTGTCATTCAGACCTGCAACACATTACAAAAAAAAAGTTGGGACAGGAGCAATTTAGGGCTAGTGATCAGGTAAATTGGTTAAATAATGATGTGGTTTGAAACAGGTGATGTCAACAGGTGATTGTAATTATGATTTGGTACAAAAGCAGCATCCAAGAAAGGTCTAGTCCTTTAGGAGCGAAGATGGGCAGAGTATTGCTAGTTTGCCAACAAACACATGAGAAAATTATTGACATGTTTAAAAACAATGTTCCTCAAAGAAAGATAGGAAGACATTTGGATATTTCACATTCAACAGTGCATAACATCATTAAAATATTCAAGGAATCTGGAGGAATTTCAGTAAGTAAAGGACAAGGTCACAAGCCTAAAGTGAACATCCGTGATGTCTGATCCCTCCGGTGGCACTGCATCAAGAATCGTCATTCATCTAGAAGTCATATCACCACATGGGCTCAGGACTACTTTTCCACAATATGTAGTTACATCCACAAATGCCAGTGAAAACTGTACTGTGCCAAAAGGAAGCTCTATGTTAACGGTGTCCAGAAGTGCCGTCGACTTCTCTGGGCTCAGAGGCATCTGGGATGGACCATCACACAGTGGAAACGTGTACTGTGGTCAGATGAATCAGTATTTCAGGTATTATTTGGAAGAAATGGACACCGTGGGCTCCGGACCAAAGAAGTACAGGATCATCCAGACTGTTACCAGCAACAAGTCCAAATGCCAGGGTCTGTCATGGTATGGGGTTATGTCAGTGCCCTTGGCACAGGTAACTTGCACTTCTATGATGGCACCATTAATGCTGAAAAGTTCATAGAGATTTTGGAGTACAATATGCTGCCTTCTTTTCCAGGGATGTCTATGTCCATCTTTTAACAAAACAATGCAAAACCACATTCTCCACACATAAAGTCCTGGCTGCAAAGATAGAGGATACAGGTACTTGACTGGCCTGCCTGCAGTCTCGACCTGTCTCCAATAGAGAATGTGTGGCACAATTTGAAGCACAAAATGTGACAACGAAGACCCGTACTGTTGCCCACATTAAGACTTGTCTGCAGGAAGAATGGGACAAAATGACACCTGAAACACTTCATCACTTGGTGTCTTCAGTCCCTAAATTGCTATTAAGTGTTGTGAAAAGGAATAGCAACATTACAAAGTGGTAAATGCTTTACTGTTTCAACTTTTTAAAAATGTGTTGCAAGAACCAAAATTGAAATACGTGTTTATTTTGAAAAAACTATAAAAATCATGAGGAACACATTAAATAATGTTTTTTGTATTGTAATGAAATACAGATCAAAGTCTGAAATTGCTACTTTCTTTGTTTATTTGTGTTTTCCATACTGTCCCAACCTTTTATGATTTGGGGTTGTATTTCAAAGCAAAAACATGTTTATTTTGAGGTTTTAAGAACTCACTTAATTTTGATTTATTATTTCTGAAAACAAGACCCTATGTTTTTGCTTGTCTAAATATTGCTTCTTGGTTTAAGAGGTTTTAGATATTTAGACTAGAAATAAGATGAAGATAAGAAAATCATTCTGTTGCAGTGTGGTGTCACTGTTGCTTTATGAAATCAATATTGTAAAAAAAACAAATGCATTACACATTTTTTTGAATTTGAAATGCAATCCTACATACTGCACCTTTACACAAATTTCATATAACATTAAAATACAAGATCTGTTATACTGTCTGTGGTAATTACAGTACAATAAAAGCATATGGGGACAATTTATGTAAATGTTAAAATGCTGTTCACCCACAGGTTAAAAACACACTACATTAATTTGATTTTAGCTTGACAAAAAAAAATCACTTACTAAAAACCGATCGCAAATGTAAGCTCAAATAACAATATAATAAGTAACTAAATGAATAACTCACTGCCAATTCTAGGGGTTACAAAGTATTTTTCAATACGTTAAACAAGGTCTGTAGTAAGGATATATTCACAATACTTGAACATTTGCCCTACAACGTAAACAACAAACATCTATAACATACCTGTCAACCCTCCCGTTTTTCCTGGGATTCTCTTGTATTTTACAATTCTATCCCGCTATCATGCGCTAAAGGTATTTTCCCGTATTTCTCCCGTATTTTCAATCTAAGGGTTGCAATAAACATTAAAGAGCCGATCCTCCCTATACAAAGTCCATACCGCCGCACCACCAGGGGACGCCCCTTGCTCTTAAATGTGAATTTGTTCTGTGCTAGGCAATTTTACTTAGGCATGAAAACACTTTGAAATAAAAAAATATAAATATCCCTTATTTTTTACATCCCAATGTTGACAGGTATGCCATAATGAAAACACAAATTTAAAATTACATACAAATGCTACATACAAATGTTTACGGTGTGAGTCTTCAGTTTATTTTGTACAGCAATCATCCAGGTATTGTAAAGTTAGGTTTAACACAAATCGAAGATTATTTCACTCACAAATTGAACCCCCCCCCCCACACACTTATTAAACTGCTTGTGGTGGATGATGCAAGTTCTGGTCTAGTTCATGTCACAATGTAATTTGCCCTCTGTAATACTAACATCAAACATAATGGTGTCTCATGGTAAAGTCTTTTTTAAAATCAATTACATTTGTGAAACAATATATGGATACATTTTAAACACGCAATCAAGAAGTCCTCCCTGGAGAGCTGTTGGCCAGCTTGAACAGATAAATGACTGAAACAGAGATGACACACACACACATGCACATATATGCGCATACACACACGCACATACACACACACACACACACACACCTTTTGTTGCATCAACTCATGCCCTATGCAGATGAATGCTGTCGGGTGTAACACAATGAAATGATGAAATACATCAGACTGGAATCTGTAATACAACAACAGCCCTCGAGTAAGGTGCAGGGATACATTTTACAGCCAACAAGAGGCAAAACTGTAAAATCGATGAACGTTTCTGGACTACAAAATGAACCCCTTTTGCTTAACATTTCAGGACAATTACAGCAGTCAAAATGGAGAAGCGGTCATTATTCAACTCTCAAGTGCTTGAAACTCAAATTCCCATCATGCTTCATTTTCATTGCCTGCATCTACTTATCTATACAGAGGTTGAAGTCTCTGTGCTAACAATGATCTTAGATGGGGGGTTTTTGACACCGAGGACTGGAGGTGCTGACATATCAGCTTGACCATAACAGGAGTAAAATACAAAAGGACTGTCAAATTAATATACTAATTGAATTAATTAGCTGTTGAAAAATGTAATGTGTTAAAATTGTTAATGCGGTTAAAGGTCATTCAGTTGACTAATGATGAATATGCTGCAGAACAATGATTTTGCTGTTATATGCCTCTGAAATTATGCTATAAGTTTTTCTCATATTTGTATAACATGATATACAGTATTTCAGCAAAATCACATGAAGATGTGCAAATGTGATATATTACTGTGACAGATTTTTAAAAAATATTTAAATATAGCAGCATACTGAGAAAACCGACCGACCAGAAAGGTTGTCCATATGGGGGTAGATAAGTAGAATTGTGTAAATTACAAATCATAGACATTGTTACATTAAGATGTTCCATGGTATTTATTTGATGTTAAAAAACTGCATACAAACAATACTGTATAGATCATTAGTGTAAAAAGAAATAACAGTGTTTGGCGTCATACTGTAGTGTTTATTTTACTTAAAAACGGCGTCAAACATATGTTTAGGTATGTATCACCAATGAGCCTATAAAATAAGATTAAATGGAATTATTTGTTTAATCTTCGAATCTTCTCGCATTCCCTTCTCCCCGCTACCCAACATTAGCATTGAGTGGGGAGGTTCTTTTGTCTCCCAAGAAATGAATCTACAACCCCAAATCAGTTGGGACAGTATGGAAAACGCAAATAAAAAAAGAAAGTAGTGATTTCTAAATTTACTTTGCCCTGTATTTCATTCATAATACTCATGATTTTTATTGTTGTGGTTTTTTTCATAATAAATTCATTCATTCATTCATTTTCATTTCGGCTTAGTCCCTTTATTAATCTGGGGTCGCCACAGCGGAATGAACCGCCAACTTATCCAGCATATGATTTACTTCCAGCTGCAACCCATTACTGGGAAACATCCACACACTCTCATTCACACACATACACTACGGACAATTTAGCTGACCCAGACGAGGCTTGAACCAGCGACCTTCTTGCTGTGAGGCGAACGTACTACCCACTGCGCCACCGTGAGGCCCTTCATAATAAATATGTATTCCAATTTTGGTTCTTGCAACACATTACACAAAAGGTTGGAACAGTAAAGCATTTACCACTTTATAATGTTGCCATTCATTTTCACAACCCTTAAAAGATGTTTAGGGACTGAAAACACCAAGTGATGAAGTGTTTCAGGTGTCATTTTGTGCCATTCTTCCCATTTAGCATTTTCCATACTGTCCCAACTTTTTCTGATTTGGGGTTGTACAAAATACGCATGGCCCATTACACCTCCCCTTACATACTCGCCTTGTGACAAAAATGGTTTACAGAATTTAAAATATTCTATTCTTGCTTCAGAAAGAGTAAAAATAAGGATTTGGCTTTGTTTCAGTGACTTTTATTTCCTTAAAGGACTCCTATTTTGTGTCCCCAGGGAGGGAGGGATTTGAATCATATTTTAACATCAAGAAATTAAAAAAAAGAGACTTATTGTCTTTATATCACCCCAATATGACTGTGGACACACTATATCTACACACAGTTCTGTCCAAACAGCTTACAAAAGATGATTTTCATCATAGGTGCCCTTTAAAACATACTAACCACACATATTTTTTATTATTTTCTTTAATGCAAGCATATACATCTATCTTTGTTGCATATCATTGTAGCCCAGTGTGTGCTGAATTAAATAAAATTACATGATAGCCAAGGGTATAAGAAGAAAGAATAAGCACAAATATCAGAGCAAATCCAAAGGCCACAAGGAACCCACAATCCCCTTAGACCCCTAGAGGGATAAAATGACCAACCATCAAGAAACTTATAATATTTAAATTAACCTGCCATCCAACGAAGAAAGCAATTAGCAAATCAACAAAAGTAGAGAATATCAATATAAAACTGATCATTTTCATAATCTTTCATGCACAATGTCTATGTGGATGCATCTGTGCTGTTATCGGAACCGGACTGGACTGGTTCTGACACTGGTTTTTGGATCCTGAGCGAGATGGAAGCTGCGAGATGATCTCCAGATGTGAGGATCACCGTCCAAGCCATGGCATCATTTCAAAACAGGGATCTCACTCATTCAGGCTTTACAATGCCAGGCCACATGCTGTATTCAGAGTGTTCAAATCAGTGTGTGCACAGCAGCGTCCCTGAGGCAGGAGAAGATGAACTCACAGTTCAGATCTGACTAATATATGAGAGACACTGCTGTTGACAACCACGTGAGGGCTTTTATATTACTGCTTCAGTCAGTGCTTTATGACAGATTAAACTAGTCCAGGCAAATATGTAATACCGTTTAGAGTTGAAAGAGTTTCAAAGGGTTAGTTCACTCAAAAATGAAATGTATGTTATTAATTACTCACAATCATGTCATTTTAATCGCCTGAGACATCCGTTCATCTTTTGACTATAAATGTAAATACTTATAACTGCTTTCTCATCATTCGTTTGCAGCAATGGTAAATTTTTTTTACGTCTACCCCCAACCCTAAACCCAACCGTCATAGTACTGTAAAAATATAAAGTATTGTTATACAGTGTCATAAAAAATGCTGCTATATTGATGTGCATATCGCACTTCCGGCCGGCCGTGTATCCTATCTAGACTTTACCATCCGTCAGCGCTGCTTCAGCGGCATTGCTCGCTGCAGAAGTTGGGAATTTCAACATTTTTAAAACGCCAACGGAAGCGTCAGCCAATCAGACTGCTTTATGCAAATACCCCAGCTCAGACAGTAGCCGATTGCGGACTTATTTCATTGGCTGACGGTGCTATGACGATCACGTCAGCCACGCCCTCCGTCAAACGTTGACGCTGTAGCCCCATGTGAATCGGGCGTTAGTATCAACCTCTGTATGAACAGATGACAGTTGAGCTGAGTGATTTGACACGATTCAGCAGTCTACATGTATTTGTTGAAACATAGCATCAAATATCACAATGAACACTGGAGTGGAGATGAATAAATGTATTATCTGTAAATCTTGCATTTTACGTTCTGAGTTGAGTTCGAAATGTGTCTCGTGCTGTCTATGGAGGATGAGAGAGCTCTCGGATTTCATCTAAAATATCTTAATTTTCATTCATTCATTCATTCATTCATTTTCTTTTTGGCTTAGTCCCTTTATTAATCTGGGGTTGCCACAGCGGAATGAACCGCCAACTTATCCAGCACGTTTCAAGCAGCGGATGCTCTTCCAGCTGCAACCCATCACTGGGAAACACCCATACACTCTTGCATTCACACACACACTATGGACAATTTAGCTTACCCAAATCACCTATAGTGCATGTCTTTGGACTGTGGGGGAAACCGGAGCACCCGGAGGAAACCCACGCGAACACAGGGAGAACATGCAAACTCCACACAGAAATGCCAACTGACCCAGCCAAGGCTCGAACCAGCGAACCTTCTTGCTGTGAGGCGATTGTGCTACCCACTGCACCACTGTGCTGCCCATATCTTGAGCCCTATAAAGCAAACACTGTTCACATCAGTGGTGATGTCTGAGAAAATTATTATTTTCAGTGAATTTCAGTAGACATCTGTCAAAGATAAACTCAAGCAGATTAGTAATAGGTGAAGCTGTTGATACTGTTTGTGGAGTTATTTAATGGTCCTCTGCTGAAATGTTGAGAGATTGAATGTGTTTTATGTCTTTTAAGGCTGTGACTGAAGTCAGCTGTAGTTTTATGCTTCTCTTCAGTAGTTCTGCTTGTTAACAGCAGGTGTTCATCATTAATGCTCAATTAACACTTACTTAATCACTTAATTATATCATTACTTCAACTTAAATGGAGTAAGTTCACAGTACTAACACAGATTAGTTTTTGAACTTAAATGGTTTGAAGCAATCAGTTTCCTCAAGCGGTTTGAGTTGCCATAACTTATTGAGTTTTACAGTACTCAATTGGTTTGAGTTCTCTTCATTTATTGAGTTTTACTGTGCTCAAATTGTTTCGTGTACTCAAATGGATTAAGTTCACAGTACTTATTAGGATTCACTTTTGAACTTAAATGGTTTGTATTAATTGGTTTACTCAAACGGTGTCACGCTCGGGTTGAGGCACATGAAGGTACGAGAACATGAGATTAAACGAACTCGAATTTATTAACAAACACTTACTACAAACACAGGCACTGGAAGAAACAGGAAACTCAGGGAGGACATGGGGTGACGACAGCATGGGCAATACACCGGGCATAGACACTACAATACCGGACAATGAATGCAACAAACAGAAGGGTATAAATACACGAGGGCTAATGGGACAGATGATACACAGAGGTGAGACACAGGTGGAATAAATGAACACTAAAAACGGCAGGAAACAGAACAAAGGAAGCACATGAAGAGGAAAACACAGAACACACACCTGACAAACGGTTTGAGTTGCCTTAACTTATTGGGTTTTACAGTGTATTATTATTTGAAATCAAAATAATTTTCTTTCCTGTCACATTAAACAAATACATCCTTGCTGAATAAAAGTATTGATTTCTTTGCAAATTCTACAGGGTTAAAAAATAGTATAAGTAGTATAAGTACTCACACACACACACGCATGCATGCACGCACGCACGCCCGCACGCACGCACGCACACACACACACACACACTTCTGTGACTTCTGCAGACATATGTAACTGTAATTGAGATTTACCAGTTTTCCATTAATCTTACATCCCCTAGTAAGTTTAAATCCTGGCGCCATAAGTCAACATGAAGTATTTTGCTTTAGTATTTGTATTATTACTGGAAACCCATTAATCTGAAGGTGCTTTGCAGAACTCAAGGGGCTTTTGTTTCTCTGGGTAACAGATGATTTCTCAAACCAGTAAGAAACTATAAAGTAGCATTAATGATTTTTTTAAAGAACAAAATAGGCCACACAAAAACAGACAAATTATTTATAAGAGACTTTTTTTGGTGAAACACAGAACAACACTATAAAACTCTCAGCTTATTATATTTAGTTTATTTTATAACAGATTTTTTTTTTCAAATAAGTAGCTAAAATTAAGCGTAATCTTAAATTAAACAAAATATATGCAACGAAGTATATTTTTAATTAATTACAAATAAATCAAATGAATTTGTATTGCATTTAAAATCAATACAATCAGTGTACTGTATGTATAATAAATATATTCCACAGAAATATCACAGATAAATAGCATCAACTTAAGCAAATTTCTTCAGAACAGCTAATGCTAATATGCTTACAGCTTATTTACACATGATTATGAATGTCATAACTATTAGCTTATGAATAAGTTGATGCAAAATACAAGTGTTCACTCTCTGGAATGTAAACAACAACATAAGCTATAATATACCAGTTAGTGAATAACATTGTATAATACAATGACTGCTAATGGAAGAATGCTGAGGTTGTGAGTTTAACCTGACCATCTTAACAGGAGCCATTAGTCAAAAAGTCTGACACAAAGATGTCGATGCCAAAAGTGAGGGTACAAACCTGCACAAGATATTAAATCCTATTGGCCTCCAAAACAAAAACAAAAACAATCCTAACATCTGGAGCTTCTAGAGAAAGGCCAAATTGTTTGTGTCCAAGATATCTGAAGAGGATACTTGTGTAAAAGCACATTATTTTAGTAAAATAATAACATTTCCCATTTCCTCATCAGCGTAGACTGAATATATCCAGATGAATGCGTCTGTTATTGTTGGTTGGCATCTGCTGGTGCAGTGTGAATTGGCCAATGATTGAAAAGTCCTGCCCATTTTTATGCAAATTATCATAATATACCCTCGTTATTATTTTTTTTTGTGGTCAGGGCTTTACATTTGATGGATGACATATTATTGTAACACTATTTGATTAATATATAAACACAAAGGCCTGTTTTTCCATTCATTAAATGTGATGGAAACTCAGCTATTTAGTAGTGAACGTCAGGAAAGAGTCAGGGAATTTGATATTTGGCTCAAAATGGGAACCCTGTGGATTTGAACAGACTCATAAATTTAATAAATATATTTGAATAAACTTGGTCCTTGTACCTGAAGCACATGGCAATGGTGACACCAGAGTACATACAGAAATACGGATGGATGGATGGATGGATGGATGGATGGATGGATGGAAGGAAGGATGGATGGATGGAACAAAAGAGAGAAAAAGATTGGCATATTAGCATGGATGCATTAAAAGACAGAAAAAAAGACTATGGATGAATAGATGGATGATGCACGGAACAAAAGACAGAAAAAAGACAGGATGTATGTATGGATGGATGGCTGGATGGATGGATGGAACAAAAGACAGAAAAAAGACTGGATGGATGGAACAAAAGACAGAAAAAATATTGGATGGATGGATCAAAAGACAGAAAAAAGACTATGGATGGATGGATGAAACAAAAGACAGAAGAAATACTGGATGGATAGATGGATGGATGGATGGAACAAAAGACAGAAAAAAGATAAGATGGATGGATGGAACAAAAGAAAGAACAAATATTGGATGGATGAATGGATAGAACAAAAGACAGAAAAAATGGATGGATGGATGGATGAATGATGGATGGAACAAAAGACAGAAAAAAGATTGGATGGATGGATAGATGAATTCATCAAAAGACAGAGAAACGACTATGGATGGATGGATGGATGGATGGAGAAAAGACAGAAAAAGACTGGATGGATGATGGATGGCAAAAAAGACAGAAAAAAGACTGGATGGATAATGGATG
>CAIGQW010053418.1:1206029-1228385 GCA_903798125.1 Danio choprae
GGCACAGTGGCTCAGTGGTTAGCACTGTCACCTTACAGCAAGAAGGTAGCTGGTTCGAGTCCCGGCTGGGTCAGTTGTCATTTCTGTGTGGAGTTTGCATAACCTCCCAGTGTTGCTGTGGGTTTCCTCTGGGTGCTCCGGTTTCCCCCCAACAGTCCAAAGACATGCAGTATAAGTGAATTGGATGACCTAAATTGGCTGTGGTGCATGAGCGTGAGTGTGAATGGGTGTATGGGTGCTTTCCAGTACTGGGTTGCGGCTGGAAGGGCATCCGCTGCGTAAAACATATGCCGGAACAGTTGGCGGTTCATTCCACTGTGGTGACCCCTGATAAATAAGGGACTAAGCCGAAGGAAAATGAATGAATTAATAATTATATGCACATAGAAATACATAAAAATGTTTTAATTAAAATCAACTTGTCATTTTTAGGGCAGTGGGTTTACTCTATTGTGTGTCTAATCACTTTTTACAGTGCACACACACACGCACACACACACACACACACACCTGGAATATGACCACCTCAAAATTGCATGTGTACCTTTAAAAAAATGGATTTGCAATACATTCTTATTTTTTTTTTGCACTCATTGGAGTCAGATGTGAGTATATAGAAGTAAAAATTACAATCTGATATAGTTTAGTTGTATTTTAATGCACCCAAAGATAATATCAGGATTTAGTGGGTGCGAGTTTGCATTTGAAAGGCGTATGGCGGTGGGATGAGGCAGTGAAAATCTGGCATTTAACACATCTTTTTTTCTGCTCTCGTTATTAACATAGAGACTTGGGCCCTGCTAAAGGACAGCACCCGTTAACACCATGGCTTTCTGCTTTTAATGAGGCTCTGACACATAACCACACACACACACGCTCACATGCAAGCAGAAGTCCATCCTAATGCGTGCACGGTCACCAATGTACACTCACATAGAGCTGAAAAAGAAGATGAAAAATTGAAGGAGAAACATATTTCTGACAGGCTAAAATGAGCCATTGATCTGTAGCTTACTTCCAATCCAGTTACTCACTTTATGGGTGTCAAATGCCCTGGAGTCACCCAACTAAACATGCAGCAAAACCTTCTTATAACCAAAACTCATGCAATATGCAATTACTCATCATAAAAATGGGTTTTTCAGTGATCTTTTGTTAAGTTTTTACATTAGGTCTCTAATATTTGATTATATTGTTAGAACACAATGCAAGGTCCATCTCGATGCAAATGTAAATGAACTTATGAATTTTACTAACAGAACTAACAGTCACCAGTGTGTGTGTGTGTTCATATTCGACTATTATAATCATGTGTATCATGCAGCAGATCTTTTATTTATTTTATAAATACATTTTATTATGATTTGATATTTTATTATTATTCATTCATTCATTCATTCATTCATTTTCATTTCGGCTTAGACCCTTTATTAATCTGGGGTCGCCAAAGCGGAATAAACCGCCAACTTATCCAGCATATGTTTTACGCAGCGGATGCCCTTCCAGCTGCAACCCATCACTGGGAAACATCCACACACTCTCATTCACACACATACACTACGGACAATTTAGCTTACCCAATTCACCTGTACCGCATGTCTTTGGACTTGTGGGGGAAACCGGAGCACCCGGAGGAAACCCACGCCAACATGGGGAGAACATGCAAACTCCACACAGAAACGTCAACTGACCCAGCCGAGGCTCAAACCAGCGACCTTCTTGCTGTGAGGCGAACGTGCTACCCACTGCGCCACCGTGAGGTTTTATTTTTATTTAAAACATTTAATCATGATTTGATATTTTATTTTATTTCATTATTTATTTATTTTATTTAATATTTTATTTATTACTATTATTTTATTGTTATAAAACGTTTATTTATTTTATAAATAAATTTTATTATAATTTGATATTTTATTTGATTATTTTTATTTTATTTTAAAACATTTTATCATGATTAGATTTTTTTTAAATTTTATTTTTTTTTATTTTTTTATTATTCATTTTATGTATTATTATTATTATTATTATTATTATTATTATTATTATTATTATTATTATTATTATTATTATTATTATTTTATTATTATAAAATGTTGCTTTATTGTATAAATACATTTTATTATGATTTGATATTTTATTTTATTATTTATTTTCTTATTATAAAATTTTGTTATTTTATTTTATTTTTTATATATTTATTTATTTCCACATCTGTGACCTGGCAGTTTACTCTTCACATACACATACTATTACTTGCAATCACCCAATTACCATATTGGATCGAGTTCTGAAGAATCGCGTGACACCGAAGACTGAAGTGATGCTAAGAATTGATTGCTTTGCATCACAGAAATAAACTTTATTTGAAAATATATATATAAATAGTAAACTTTTATTTAAATAAATGAAATAAACTAATATTGCTGTTTTTACTTAATTTCTGATCAAATATATATTTACTATATTTAAATATATGTTCAAAATTAAAACTATTAAAAAAAAAAAAAAGCAATACTGCATCTACTTTATGGACTCCATTGAAGAAATCCTAAAAAATGTCAACTATTCAGAAATACTTTACATTTTAGTTTTATTTATTTATTTGTTTGTAGAAAATATATTATTATAAATATTACATTACTTATTAGAGTATATTTAGTAGTGTATGTTATTTCAGTTAAATATATGACACATTTAAATGTTTAATTTAAATGTAATAATACATTTATATTTATTTATTGTCAATTTATATTTCACTGCAATTTAGAGTAATGGTTACTGGGTATACATATAGTACATATAGTCTATAGTATACTGTGCCAAAAAACAGCAAACCACTCAAAACGCACCATTTTGTTGATTCAGCGTGGTGTACGTTTGCTTTCACTGCACACTCGATAAAATCATCACACACACTTTTAGTAATCATGCATAAGTGACAATTATATATACTTTTGTTAACCCAGCTGTATAATGACAGTGTGCAAATTGGATCTGAAACCTGAATTAAAAACCTGACTAAAGCAAGCTGCGGCACTATAGGCTTTTTGAAACATTTCCGACAGATGTCATTGCCAGCGACTCCTATCAGCTGCCTGACAGCTGTTTGCATAGAGTTATAAAAACATTATTCATATTTTGACACTCTCACCTCATGCTCTGCACTCTTGTCAGCCTCTTAATCCCTCATGCAAACCTGCTGCTCACATTCAAGAGGTCAAGCCTTGACTAGTATTGCATGGCGAAATCTATGAGTCATGTTTAGGGGCATGGAAATTTACCCTACAATAAATGATTGGCAAGTAAATCTCGTGGACTTATTTAAAGGGTAAATAGGTCACGATAAGTGCTAATTGTCCATTTAAAACACAGCAGCTTTCTTTTTGTATACACTCAAAAAGTAAGTTACAATTAAGTTGTCCCCAAATATCTCAAGAATTGTGTTGTTTCAACTCATTTTAAAAAAGTAGTTTGAACAAGGAAGAAAAAAACTTGGAGCCCCGGCTGGGTCAGTTGACGTTTCTGTGTGGAGTTTGCATGTTCTGCCCGTATTTGCATGGGTTTCCTCCAGGTGCTCCAGTTTCCCCCACAAGTCCAAAGACATGTAGTACAGGTGAATTGGGTAAGCTAAATTGTCCGTAGTGTATGTGTGTGAATGGGTGTGTATGAATGTTTCCCAGTGATGGGTTGCAGCTGGAAGGGCATCCGTTGCGTAAAACATATGCTGGATAAGTTGGTGGTTCATTCCGCTGTGGCGACCCCATATTAATAAAAGGACTAAGCTGAAAAAAAATGAATGAATGAATGATTTGTGTTGAAGACAAACATGAATGTATTGTGTGCATTTTTTTACAGTGTATGAGGATGTCTTGTTTCCAGGCGAACTATTAAAGAAAGCACACACACACACACACACGCACACACGCACGCACACACACCATACAGAAAATCCAGCAGAAAATATGCATGATGGTGACTTCGAATTTTGTGTGTTATATACATCAGACATTCAGCTTTTTCTG
The DNA here is from genome assembly GCA_903798125.1 of Danio choprae. Classification (NCBI taxonomy): domain Eukaryota; kingdom Metazoa; phylum Chordata; class Actinopteri; order Cypriniformes; family Danionidae; genus Danio; species Danio choprae. Next base: position 1,210,055 of record CAIGQW010053418.1, read on the forward strand.
AATCTGAGGCTAAATTTTAAATGTATATAAAGGCCTTGTAAGCCCCTGCTGGTAGACAGCGAAACTACAGACACATTTTTTTTTATTTTTGGAAGCTATACTAACTACTAACAGTCAAAAGATTGTAGTCAGTTGATTTTTATTGTATACTTTAAATGGATACTTTGACTCAGTAGGATGCTGTTTATCTGAAGATTCATTTTATCAAACAATATTAAACAATTTAAACAACTATTTTAATAACAATAATAACAATAACAATTTTAAACAAAACTGTTTTCAACATTCATTATAATAAAAACGTTCCATAAATCAGACTATTATAATTATTCCTAAAGGATCACGTGACACTGATGACTGGAATATTGATGCTGAACATTCAGCTTGGCATCAAATAAATAATTAATATTTTAAAACATTACAACTGAAAACATTTATTTAAATATTTTTATGTTTAAAATATAACTGTTTTTAATGCATTTTAATTAAACATTTGTGAGCATAAAAGGCTCTGCATAAAAGGCTTTGAACTATAAATTATACACTACATGACAAAAGTCTTGTCGCCTATCCAAGTTTTAGGAACAACAAATAATAACTTGACTTCTAGTTGATCATTTGGTATCAGAAGTGGCTTATTCATTCATTCATTTTCATTTCGGCTTAGTCCCTTTATTAATCTGGGGTCGAGAAGTGGTTTATATGAATATTAATTTATTATTAGATTATTAGATTATTTTAATAAATATAACCTAGAATACGCTTATTTTACCAAAATAAAATATGATCATGCCTTGATTTTTAATTATTTAATTAGGACAGTAAGGTCTGACTTTGCTTAGACAAAAGTCTTGTCACTTAACAGAAATAATGTACAATAGAATATAGAATATAGAATTATAGAATAGAATTTAAAGTGGAAATTATGTTCCATGGTGCAGTGGAAAAATAATTAATTTTGTGTATGACTCCCATGAGATTGGGGGACTGCATCCATATGACTCAAATAACTAATAATTATTTTAAATGAATAAATAATAAATTTATTATAAAATAAAGTCATCTGAAATGGCAAAGAAAGCATTCTTGCAGGACTCCCAGAGTTCATCAAGATTCTTTGGATTCATCTTCAATGCCTCCTCCTCAATCTTACCCCAGACATGCTCAATAATGTTCATGTCTGGTGACTGGGCTGGCCAATCCTGGAGCACCTTGACATTCTTTGCTTTCGGGAACTTTGATGTGGCAGCTGAAGTATGAGAAGGAGCGCTATCCTGCTAAGGAGTTTGCCCTCTCCTGTGGTTTGTAATATAATGGGCAGCACAAATGTCTTGATACCTCAGGCTGTTGATGTTGCCATCCACTCTGCAGATCTCTTGCACACCCCCATACTGAATGTAACCCCAAACCATGATTTTTCCATCACCAAACTTCACTGATTTCTGTGAGAATCTTGGGTCCGTGTGGGTTCCAATAGGTCTTCTGCAGTATTTGTGAGGATTGGGATGCAGTTCAACAGATGATTCATCGGAAAAATCTACCTTCTGCCACTTTTCCAAATGATCAACTAGAAGTCAAGTTATTATTTGTTGCTCTTACAACTGGGATTGACAAAAAAATTTTGTCAGGTAGTGTATATCCCATATACTATTTATAATATTTATTATCATTCATACATGCTTAAAGACATGAAATCATTGCTCATCTAAATGCATATCAGGAATGCTCACAAATGCATCAAATTCACAGAGCAAAACCAAAACTTCTAGTCATTCTTTCACATTCTTAACATTACAAAAAGACAAAAGGTTGTATTAGTTAACTCATTTATTAATTTTTTTTCGGCTTAGTTTTATTAATCAGGGGTCGCCACAGCGGCATGAACCGCCAACTTATCCAGCATATGTTTTACACAGCGGATGCCCTTCCAGCTGCAACCCATCACTGGGAAACACCCATACACTCTCATTCACACACATATACTACGGACAATTTAGCTTACCCAATTCACCTATAGTCCATGTCTTTGGACATGTGGGGGAAATCGAAGCACCCGGAGGAAACCCACACGAACACGTGGAGAACATGTAAAACTCCACACAGAAATGTGTCCAACTGACCCAGGTGGGGCTCGAACCAGTGACCTTCTTGGTGTGAGGCGATCGTGCTACCCACTGCAGCACAGTGACGCCCTGTATTAGTTAATGTTAATAGTTAATGCATAAAATTAAAAATGACACCTGCAACCGTAACACCTGTATCTGTCCAAAAGAGACAGGTGAGTAACTGCACTTCAACAGGTCGCTCTCAGATCCATCAGCACCATATGTCGCTTGAGAGGCCCCTGGGGGCCCAGTACAACCACACTGTCACAGTCTGACAGCCTCTCAACAGGAGGGGAAAAGCTATGATAACCCACTGTATCCAGTAGTTTGCAAACACACTGATCATTGCATTCAAGAGCAAAAGACGACGAATGCATGCTAACTGACAGCCTTATGACAGAAAGGAAAAAAATGTCCCTTTGAATTATAGTAAAGCTATGATGACCCACTGCATCCACCTCTGATTTCTCAGTATACAAGAAGTCCACCACAGTCACACCAATCATTGGTAAAGCAGAAGAGAGGTCTGACAGCACTGAAAAATGGGGGGAGGGGGGTTATTGTGAATTACAGTAAATCTACAATAACCAACTGTATCTATCAGTTTGCAAAGTGTATCGTAGTTGCACCAATCATTGCATTTAATAGCAAAAAATTGTTAAGCGTAAAAAAGAAAATATGTTTAAAAGCCTCCCAACAGGAAGAAAAATTCCCTGTGAATTACAGCAAATGTACAATAACGCACTATATCCACCAGTTTACAAAGTCCACAACAGTCGCAACAATCACTGCATTGAGACAAAAATAAGATAATTTAAAGAAAGAGAAAAATCACATGCATGCTGAAAGAGAGATGTCTGACAGCCTCAAGACAAGAAGAAAAACAAATGGAATCTTCCTGAATTACAGTAAAACTACAATAACCAACTGTATCCACCAGTTTGCAAAGTCTTCCTCAGTTGCACCAAAGGGCTTGAAGTCAAGAGGAAAATGTAAAGAAAGAGAATAATCACATACATGCTTAAAAAGAGAGACTGACAGGAGGGGAAAAGTCTTTATAATTACAGTAAATCTACAATAATACACTGTATTCACCAGTTTGCAAAGACCTCTGTAGTCGCACCAACCACGAGGGCGTCCATTCAATGGGAAATGGAAAAGAAAGACAACAACCACATGCATGCTGAAAGAGAGAAGTCTTACAGCCTAATTAAATGAATTACTTTGAATTTGCTGTGAATTTAGGTTACTGGGAAATACAGTAAATCTACGGTAACCCAAAACTTTTGTAAAGTCCACCGCAGTCGCACCAATCATTGAATTCAAGAGCAAAAAAACGTAAAGAGCAAATGATCAGACAGAGAGAAGTCTGACAGTCTCACTACAAGGTAAAAAATGTCTCTGTGAATTACCGTAAATCTACAATAACCGACCAGCTTTGAAAAGTCCATCGCAGTCGCGCCAATCAACACAGATTGAATTCAAGAGCGAAGACGTAAAGAGAGAACGATCACATGCATAATGAAAGAGCGAAGTCTGACAGCCTCATGACAAGGGAAACAAAAGTCCCAGTGAATTACAGTAAATCTACGGTAACCCACCAGTTTGCAAAGTCCACCGCACCCGTGCCAATCAACGCAGATTGAATTCAAGAGCGAAGACGTAAAGAGAGAATGATCACATGCATACAGAAAGAAAGAGGTCTGACAGCCTCACAAAATAGAAATAAAAAAAGTCCCTGTGAATTACAGTAAATCTACGGTAACCCACCAGTTCGCAAAGTCCACCGCAGTCGCGCCAATCATTGAATTCAAGAGCGAAAAAAAAGAAAAGCATAAAGAGAGAACGATCACATGCTTACTGAGAGAGAGAAGTCTGACAGCCTCACGACAGGGAGGACAGTAAAAGTCCCTGTGAATTACAGTAAATGTACAATAACCCACCAGTTTGCAAAGTCCACCGCAGTCGCACCAATCAACACAGGTTGCATTTAAGAGGAAAGCGTAAAGAGAGAACGATCACATGCATCCTGAAAGAGAGAAGTCTGACAGCCTCATGACAAGGAAAAAAAGTCTCTGTGAATCACAGTAAATCTACGGTAACCCACCAGTTTGCAAAGTCCACCGCAGTCGTGCCAATATAACACAGGTTGCATTTAAGAGGAGAAGCAAAATAAAGAGAACAATCGCGTGCATGCTGAAAGACAACGAGAGAGTGAGAGAGAGAAAAAGAGAGGGAGTTTGGAGCGCTCACTCACCGTTTGCTGCAGGTCAGGGATGCCTATGCGGACGACCAGTGTGTTGCCCTGGGGTTCCTCCATGGGGCCGGCCGGCGCTCGGCAAACGTCGGCGTGCGGAGAGCGGGCGCTTTCCCCCCGGCTGGTGCTGCTGGAGAGGTGGCGGGGAAGAGGCTGCGCAGGGCGAGAGTAGATGAGGAGAGGGAGAGAGAGAGGCAGCGAGAGAGAGGGAGAGACGGAGGGGAGGGCGGAGGGGGGCTCAGACGGGACTTCAGGCTGCTGCTGTGGACGATCTCTGGGCTGGGAAGGCTCATGTTTGCCCGAGCCCGCACTCACAGGCATGCTCTGTGTGTGTGGAGCTCCGACTGCATAGTGCCTCCCTCATGCATACACTCTTTCTCACACACACACACACACACACACACACACACACACACACAGGGAGCTGCACACACACACATGAGCGCAGCGAGAAAGGGAGAGAGAGAAAGAGGGGAGGGGGAGATGCAAGAAAGGATTAGAGAGAGAGAGAGAGAGAGAGAGAGAGAGAGAGAGAGAGAGAGAGAGGTTAGATGTGTGCTGTGATTAAGCATTTTCAAGCATCAAACCTGTAGGCTATAATGCCGGTTTAACACAGATCTGAATGAGCAAAGATTACAACATCATCATTAAATAATGCATAATAATCAGATTAGGTCGCAAAACAATTGGAATGATCTGATATTGGTTATCTCGCAGTGAAATGGTTCATTGGAATATATTTTATTCCATTTTTTATATATATGTACAGCTATGGAAAAACATTAGGAGAGTACTTGAAAAGTAATCGATTATCTAGATTTACTGGATTTATTAGGTGTGAGTTTGAGAAAAATGTTCATATTTGAGATGCGACTGAACATCAGGTGTATTCCACCAAATACTGATTCTGAGATATTGATATCGGTATTGATAACGAACGTAAACATGTGTGAAAACATTGCAGATTTTCATTTGTTATTTAATGAAAATGACAATATAGTTTTAGTTTTACTGTAGGCTATAATGCCGCTTTAACACAGATCTGAAGGAGTAGTAAAAACAAAAATAATACAACATCATCATTCAATAATGCATTATAATCAGATTAGGTCACAAAACAATTCGACTGATCTGATATTGGTTATCTCGCAGTGAAACGCTTCTTTGTAATATTTCATTTATTTTAGAGTCATTTATTTTATGTATACAGCTATGAAAAAAAACATTAAGAGACTACATGAAAAGTAACTATTTATGTATATTTACTGGATTTATTAGGTGTGAGCTTGAGAAAAATGTTCATATTTGAGATGCGACTGAACATCAGGTGTATTCTACCAAATGCTGATTCTGAAATATTGATATCGGTATTGATAGCGAATGTAAACATGAGTGAAAACATTGCAGATTTTTATTTGTTATTTAATGAAAATGACAACATAGTTATGTGTTTAAAAAAAATAATTTTAGTTTTATTTTTCCTGTAGGTTATAATGCCGGTTAAACATAGATCTGAATGAGCAGTAAATATACATATATATATATATATATATATATATATATATACATATTCCAACATCATCATTAAATAATGCATAACAATCAGATTAGGTCGCAAAACAATTAGTATGATCTGATATTGGTTATCTCGCAGTGAAACTTTTCTTTGCAATATTTCATTGAATTGTTTTATTTTTTTATTTATATAGCTATAGAAAAACATTAGGAGACTACTTGGAAAGTAATAATTTATCTAGATTTATTGGATTTATTAGGTGTGGATTTGAGAAATATGTTCATATTTGTTACCTGATTGAAATTCAGGATTATTCCACCAAATACTGATTATGAAATATTGATTATGAATATAAACATGACTGAAAACATTGCATTTCGTTTGTTATTTAACAAAAATGACAACAGTTATGTTTGACTAAAACATTTTTATTGATTTTTTTCTGTAAACTAATGACATTTCGTCCGTAAACTTAATAAAAAATAAAACTTAATATTTTTTTTATAACATATGCATTATGAAATAATGTCTTTACCATCACTTTAAAAGCTACATGGGTTTATTACAAAAGCAATTTAAGTAAAGAGACCAGTATTTTAGCCAAACACATTTTAACAATCAATAACAATCACAATACTGAATGAATAATCAGAATACTGTGACCAGCTCTATGTGGATCTCTGTACAATGATACTAAACTATACCTGTATAGCTGTTTAATTTGTATAATTTAATGTCAGCATCATCACTCAAGCTTCTCTTACTTCTTATATAACAAAATAAGCTCTCAAATATTTTTTTATAATTATTATTATTATTATTATTATTATTATTATTAGTATTATTATTATTATTATTAATTATTATTATTATTAATTATTTTTTATATTTTCCAATTCTGCATGTACATTCATAGTTTTTATTCATTAAATAGCCACTGATGAGCATATAATGTACTCTCACCCAATCATTTCTGCTAAATAACCCCACTCTAGGATTATATTTGATAACTGACAGTATTATAGTGTACAATGGAAACAAAAAGAGATAGATTTAAAGCAGGAAAGTGAAACATCTGGACTTTAATACAAGTCCAGTGCACAAAAACACAGATTGCACTGTCATTAAATAATTCAAAATAATGATGTCACATACACAAAATTCCAATACTCTAATAATTGTGATACATGATAATTAACAAATCTACAGTGTGCAAACTGTAGCGGATGAGAGAGAGAGAGAGAGAGAGAGAGAGAGAGAGAGAGAGAGAGAGAGAGAGAGAGAGAGAGAGAGAGAGAGAGAGAGAGAGAGAGAGAGAGGGGGGATGTTGAACTGCTATATTGATTTCAAGCAAATATTGCCTTCACAGTCCACAGCAAAGCATCAGCAACCAACACTATCTGACATAGTTTGGTGTGTGTTCACACATCAGCGAGTGTCATCACATGCTGTGAGTGTGTGCATGTGTGTATCTGTGTGTAAATCAGCATTCGATCAGGTTGACTGGACACTATGCAGGATGAATATAAAACTGCAGCTGGATAGCATCACTAAACACCTGGACAAGTAAATGCTATATATAAACAGCCTAATGAATTGATGCATGTGTTAAAGGGGACCAATTATACCCCTTTTTCGCAAGATGTAAAAAAAGTTTCTGATGTGCCTAGAGTGTGTGTGTATATGTCAGCTCAAAATACCGCACAAATAACTTTTATAACTCGTTGAATCTGCCCCTTTTATAGGCTTTGATCCAAATTGTGCCATTTTGGTGACTGTCGCTTTAAATTCAAATGAGATTGTGTTCTTTTTAAAAGGCGGGGCTACAAAGTGCGGCGACAGTGCTAAGGACTAATGTTATATCTGTGAACAACTGAAAATGTCAAAAGAAGTGGCTCAGAAGAACATTTATAATGCCTCTTAGTCGCTGACTATTGAGTTAAAACTAATGGCAGACGGCTGCTTCTCACTCAGGGCTGTCTATGCTAATGTGGTAGAGAACGTCACTAATGGGCGGAGCTTTCCTCATACAAAGGGAGAATGTCAGTCTAAGTGTTTTTGCAGACTGTTTTTATGAAGTGTGATTATTAAAAAAATGAATTAATTAATTGTTACCATTAGAGGCTGCCTATATTCACACACTGATGCCACACAACTGTAATTAAACCCCTTATAATTGCATAATAGGTCTCCTTTAAAGTCATTTTTACATGCACACTTTAGGGTAGCATCATGCTCATGTCTACAGTTATTCTTTGTTTGGATATTACCTTTATTATTATACAGCTTTAAATGTAAAAGGGCTGCAAGTTACCCTGTAACACTGTGGGTCTTGAAGAGTTTAGCACTGTACTGGCTCAGTCTCCTGCTCTATGAAAACAAATCCACTTTGTATGCCAATGAGGACTCACATTAAGAATATGCATGGGAAAACAAACAAGCTGGAAAACTACCTGTGAATCATCACTTGTAGGAGTAGGGGTACGTTCCATTTTCCAAAGCAGTTTTAACAGCATCGATAGTATCAATTTAGTTACACAAACTGAAAAAATGTGATAAACCACCTTTAATTTTCATTATTGTGAAGGGCAACAGCCGATCATGCACGTCATGATTTTGCCAAGTACGATGCAATCCTGGATTGATCTATGTTGATCCTGGAACATCATTTTTGTTGGAAAATGCAATCCATACCTATTCCCTACCCCTAAACCCAATCATAACTGTAAATTATTCCCAAAATCAGAGGGGAATAATAGTTGGATAACAATCATGTAGAAGAGAACCGTAAGCCTAAACTTAACATAAACCGTAAATGTATCCCTTAATTCTGATTGGCTGATTGGAATGTTGTTCCAGGATCAACATAGATGTTAATCCAGGAACATGTCCTACTTGGTGAAATCAGGTTGTATCTTGCCATTTTCTGATACAGAACTGAGAAAAATGCAGCGAATTCTGACACATCACTTTATTTAATGTTATTGCCAAGCTTTGTTGACATAAAATAAATTACTGGGCAGTATTTATATTTCGGCATTGCAAACTTTATATTTTAAGATGGGCTATGGGTATGCTATGGGTTATGTCTTAAAAACATAAAGAGTTAGGAAAGTAAACCAATGCTTTCAGTATAGATATGTGCATTCTGTTTTAAAGTGACACTGTCATGTTATTCAAACAATAAAGAAAAAAGAAAACCAGTCACTGTTTTTTACTGAACACAATAGGCTGCTCCATCCGACCAATCAGAGCTCTAGAGAAGGAAGGGTTTAGAGAGACCAGATCATTAAGACACTTCAAGAAATTAATGGCTCTATTGAACATATTTAGAAGACCTCAAAGACAACATTATGCACATTTAAAAGCATAATATGGGCTCTTTCACACTTTACAATAAGCTTTCATTAGTTACTGCTAGTTAATGTATTTACTAACATGAACTATGAATGAAGGGCGGCACAGTGGCTCAATGGTTAGCACTGTCGCCTCATAGCAAGATCGTCGCTGACTGGGTCAGTTGGCATTTCTGTGTGGAGTTTGCATGTTCTCCCCGTGTTGGTGTGGGTTTTCTCCAGGTGCTCCGGTTTCCCCCACAAGTCCAAAGACATGCGGTATAGGTGAATTGCTAAATTAATAAGCTAAATCGGTGTATGTGTGTATGTGTGTAAATGTGAGAGTGTATGGGTTGCAGCTGGAAGGGCATCCGCTGTGTAAAACATATGCTGGATAAGTTGGCGGTTCATTCCACTGTGGTGACCCCTGATGAATAAAGGGACTAAGCCAAAGGAAAATGAATGAATGAACTATGAATGATCAATTCTTGTACAGCATTTTTTAATCATAGTTCAATATTTACTAATGCATTATTAAAATCCATATCCATGCTTGTTAGGTTAAGGATGAAGTACATCCAAGAGGTTATCGTAGAATAAATCCCACCAGGCTTATCGGCAGCCTGACACAAAGATTTAAAAAAAAAGACTTCCTTAACGTTTCAAACCGTTTAAATGTTGGTTGTGTTTGATAAATAATAATTTGATAACAAACGTCCATTAATAAAATGTTGCTTTGGACCATGAGAGCCATGTATTTTCACTGGTATCAGGTACTGGAATTCGGTACCTCACGTCCATTTCCTGATAACTTTTGAGCGCTACTGAGCACGTTCTTAAACTGTGTTGATTTGCAATTGTATTCACATGCTCAGAAATGACTGTGATTGGCCATGAAGGTCATCAGTTCACTGAACTCACCACTGTTTACTGAGTGCAACCACAGATACAGGGACACTGGAGCATTTCAAAGCTGCGATTCATCAGCGGATCGCTCGTATGTCAGCTTATAGACAAACCAGCTGATTGACGTGACTTTAAAATGCTCCAGTGTTCCTGTATGTGTGGTTACACTGAGTAAACAGCGGTGAGTTCGGTGAAGTGATGTCCTTCACGGCCAATCACAGTAATTTCTGTTGAGCATGTGAACACAAAAGCAAATCAGCGCTGTTTAAAAACACGCTCAAATGTTAGCGGGAAATGGACGTTTTTAAAACTTCAATATCGATTGGTACCGAATTTCAGTATCGTGACAACCCTACAACTGACCAATCAGAATAGAGTATTGCAGAAGCCGAGTAATAACATTAGTTCATGCACTGGGAGTTAACATTAACCAACAATGAACAACTTTATTTCCAATAAATAAATCAATAAAGAGCAATCCAATCTGACAAGGTTTTGCACTGAAACCACACCACAGAAATCTACATATGCAAATGTAAGATGGCACTATCATCTGTATTCTTACTAAATTCATTCCTCGGCATGCAACCAAACACAGGCAAGCTAGAAAGATACAAATAAGGGACCAAAGTAAAGAAATCCTGACATGTAATCAATCCAGAGTAAAACTGTTATGGATTCTTTACAGGGATTCCCTCCCGCCCATCACAGTGATGTCATGGATCTAGTGCTCACGCTATTGGCTCAATCAGTGCCATTCACTCAGGCTTTTTTTTTGCTCATCTATAGGCCGAAGTCTGATTGACCCCATTGTTCCACTGTATTATGCTAGTCCCCTCAAGCTAGCTCCTCATTCCTTTATTAAACTCTTACTTATTCACTCTCCATCCCACTGTACAATATTAACCGAATATTTCCTTCTGTTTGTCTTGTTCGGCAGCATAATTGCGTGTCTAAGTCTTTCTTGCGTTAACACTCATGGGCATATTGTTTTCTAAACTGTCATTTTCCAGTCTGAACACACACAGAGCTGGGCTTTGTGTCTTGCTGTCGCTGCGGGAGGTTAAATTAGCAGACAGTCAGGCAGGAGATGTAAAAACGGATGAAAGTTTTGTGCTTAAATTCACTAAAATTAAGATCTTGAGGTTATTTATATACCAGTCAATTGTCTTTTTTATGTTCAGTATAGCGTGTGAGGCAAACAAAAGTAAATATGATATTATAAAGAGAACATGCTATTTGCCATTTAAGTGCAGACAATTATATATATATAGGGCCTCACAGTGGCGGAGTGGGTAGCACGTTCACCTCACAGCAAGAAGGTCGCTGATCGCTGGTTCGAGCCTCGGCTGGGTCAGTTGGCCTTTCTGTGTGGAGTTTGCATGTTCTCCCTGTGTTGGCGTGGGTTTCCTCTGGGTGCTCCGGTTTCCCCCACAAGTCCAAAGACATGTGCTATAGGTGAATTGGGTAAGCTAAATTGTCCGTAGTGCATAAGTATGAATGGGTGTGTATGGATGTTCCCAGAGATGGGTTGCAGCTGGAAGGGCATCCGCTGTGTAAAACATATGCTGGATAAGTTGGCGGTTCATTCCGCTGTGGCGACCCCAGATTAATAAAGGGACTAAGCCGAAATGAAAATGAATGAATGAATATATATATATATGCATTTTAATATACTGTGAAATAAGCATTCAGTATTTTTTAAAAGGTTAAACAATGGATACCATTTGCTGAATATTTAATGCCATACAAAATAGAACTAAAAACTACATTTCAACATTTCATCCAGTGGATGGATGGATGGATGGATGGAATGGGTGGACGGATAGATGGATGGATAGATGGATGGATAAATGGATGGATGGATGGAATGGGTGGATGAAATGGAGGGATTGATGGATGGATGGATGGAAGGATGGGTGGATGGAAAGGAGGGATGGATGGATATATGGAGGGAATGGATGGATGGATGGATGGATGGATGTATGGATGGAATGGGTGGATTGATGGATGGATGGATGGATGGATGGATAAACGGATTGAATAGGTGGATGGATGGATGGATGAATGGATGGATGAATGGATGGATGGAATGGGTGGATTGATGGATGGATGGATGGATGGATGGATGGATGGTTGGATGGATGGATGGATGGATGGGTGGATGGATGGATTGATGGAAAGATGGAAGGAATGATGGACGAATGGGTGGGTGGGTGGATGAAATTATTTAAATGAATGAATAAATAAAAAAATACACAAATAAATAAATAAACAAACAAACAAACAAACAAATAAATGAATGAATGAACAAATTATAAATAAAATATATTATTATTATATATTATTATAAATAAAATATAAACGTAATATTTCAATAAAATTTATCTTTTTACTGTATAAAGAAGAAATATATATTATGATATTACATGTAAAAATAGAACAATTGAAAATAAATTTATTTAATGAATTATAAATAATGATTTAATTATTTCATATTTGTGACAAGCCAAAACATTTGTTTATATAAGCATGCATGCATGTATGTATGTATGTATGTATGTATGTATGTATGTATGTATTTCTTTGTTTGTTTATAGCCAATGGACACAACCCACATATCCTGCTTTTAAAGAAAGTTCCCATGTATTTTAAAATCTTAAGGCAGCAAAGCACTTCAATCACTGCTGGAATTTGAAAATCGTACAACTTTACATGCACACGCGCGACGTGAGAGCAGTAAATCAACATGATTGAACACACCGCATGCAGTGCCTTCTGCATATGCTAACATGAGCAAACCAACAGCAACATGCATAATGCAGCCTTCACTGCTCATATATAAATAATGACACTTATAACAGAATATCCCATTCAAAACCAGCTCCCCACCCTTGATGAATGTAAGCAAAGGCTGTGAAATATATATATATATATATATATTTATATATATAGTTTTAAACGTCTGATGTTCTGCACTGCATATATAAACTCTCATTGAGAACAAACAACGGTAAACACAATACATTTTTATAGGCATTTTTTAATATATGTGCAAAATATATAATCTATGTGTACTGTATGCATAAATTGATACACTGTAAAATGCAATTAGTTACTTTACAAAAACAAAGCAAACCTGTTGCCTTAAAAACGACAAGCTGACTTGACTTAAAAATGTGAGTAAACTGTTGACTACTTATTTTTTATAATATGTATATAATTTATAATTTTTTTACAATTATATATAATTGTGTCATTCATTTTTAACAGTGTCAATAATATTTTTGATTGACCTTACATACACTCAACAAATTGAATCACGATGAAGTTTATCATTAACTCTGTGTAACCTTTCGATTTTACTCAATTTGTCTTTTTTTGTTTGTTGTCAGATTCCTTAGGATCAATCTAAATCTGAAACATAATTAGATTTAATCAGCTCAAAAATATGAATATGAATATGGTATAAATATATCTAGCTGTAGAAAAAGCCAGATCCAATTAGTTCAATTCTATGAGATTGATTTACTTATTATTCAGGGGCAAAATTGCTGCAGCTCCATACTCCACACAGTAGATTAAATCCAGGGTTTTTAATGAATAGGAAGAATTTAAAATACACTTGATTTATTAATATTATTATTTAAATCTTGTTCTCATTTGTTTAATTTATGTTAAAAAAAAACAAATATCAACTACATTGATAAAGTTTATTAGTTCAATTACGTTAAAAGTATATAATCCAAATGGATGGAAATTTTGTAACACAGGCTCATTGTGGATATGTACCCCTGTCTACATTTTTGAAGAGCGCGAATTATGTAGCCACAGCTACTTCTGGCTGCATTTCGCCTGTAAAACGAATGCTATGGAGTTGTATGATGCCGCCGACAGCTTCTGTTCCTTTTAGTGCTACCAGCTGACCGCTCACCTCCGTGTGGACGGCTTTTCCAGTGTTACCAGTTTTCCCAGTAGCTCGCAGTGTACGCCGATGGACTTGGGGACGTGGAGCGGAGTTGACAGCGACGACGGGATTCGAGTCTGGCGAAGAACAGTTTTCAGAAACCAGGTAAAACAAAAGCAAAATATAAATGAATAAATAAACAACAGGCAGAAAACGTGGTGAAATCACGTGGCCGTGACAGCTTTTCTTTTTCTAGATTGCTTTTGAAACACTATCGGTTGGGTTTAGGGAATTGGGTGGGTGGGTCACTCAGTCAGCTGACAGCAAGCTGGCCTGGTCGGCTGAAATGTATATTGTGCCCTCTGGTGGATTAATGCAAGAAGAGGACATGCGAGAGAAATTTGAGATCCATACACAGTGGCCTCATCCAAAAACAAAACCTGCAAACAGACGTACCTTTGGTTATGTATTTCGCTGTGCCCAGAAATGTAGACCTGGTTACGTATCCACAATAAGCCTGGGTTGAAATTGTATATGCAATCAGAAAGCATAAATCTTATTTGTTAGGCCTAAATATTTTTGGAGTGTACAGTGGTACAAACAGAATATTAAATAATCTAAAATTAATTATACTGTTATAAAATTATTTGAGTATTGACACTTTTAATGAAATTTTTTAATGACAAATACATTTTGTTGCGCAAAAAAAAAGTGATCAGAAAAATATGTATGACACAATTCGAATGGCCTCATGACAATCAGGTTAATGACAAGTTATATTGCCTTGTTTATGTCAAGTTGTGTGCAATGTCAAACAATGTCACTTTTGCATTTAAAATGACATAACTCGGCGAATGACACTTAATGCCAGTTGTTATAAGCATGCATAAAATGTCATTCATATTCATGATGTGTCATGTCATGTTTATAAAATTGACACGACAGTCTTATGAACACCCCCTTCAAGTAAATTGATACCATTCCACTCAACTGGAATTAAAATGAATGTCTGATGAATTCGGACAAAGAAATCTCCAAAAATCAAAGCTGGAAGTTAGTTACTGTAGGTCTTGGGATCAGAAAGTCTCCAAAACTACACAAGAAAAAGCTTCTACTCTCATCCAAAAAAACAAACTCAAGTACCTTCAGTTTTGTTGTTACGATTTTGAGCAAAAGATCAAAAGATTAAGCAATAAAGTCATTTTCACTGGCTTGTATTTACCAAGAGTGTCAATGTTATGGGACACTACACATATAAAATCCTAAAGCCTAGTAGCATTTGATTCTGTTTCAGGCCATTTCACCAGCACGATTCCCGCTTTTCCTCATTAAAGAATGCCTTCAACAATAATGACTAAAAATAACATCTGCTATATGACGTTTCCCAGAGACTGGCAAGAGCTCAAAGACAGATTTAACAGGACAACAGGCCTTCACACATAAAACAAGTCTGGCGAGTGGATGTAATATCAGCAGAACTCAGCTTCGGGATTTCAAATAAACAAACTCTTTAGTCTATAAAAGACGAGCTCAAAAGAAGCCATTTTCTGAGGAAAGCAAAAGCGCTGTGAAACCAAAAAAGCCCCTACTGGTTCCACGAGTGAGACTCAAACTTTTGTGAGGAAGTTGTGAGTGTGATCAGTCGGGCTTGTTTGAGCAGATGAAACGTCTGACACATTGGAAGCGCCTCTTACAGATGGAGAATGAGCATCACATCAGTTGGTGAACCTCGATCGGGCACAGCGGATCTTCACTTTACACCACTGCCATCTCCCCACAACACACTCATCTGACCCACTGATCAACCCTATACTGATGCCACATTTATACTGCAGTATATTTGTTTTCACAAATCACTACTGTTTGGGAAGTTGAAGGAAGCTGAACTCTCTCCCGGCTCTGCCACCACTCCCCTCTCCCTCCCCACGCACCTATGGACTCACATGCAAACACACACGCATACATCTGCACCTGTCACTTTGTGTAACATTGGACTACTAGTTACCTCATACTACCTCCCTGTATATTATTATGACACTGACACTTTATCATAATTATCATGTCTTGCATCTGCACAACTCTGGTTTGCACTCCTTGTCATATGCCCTGAAGTGTAATTGTATTGTTTACAAATTTAGATTTTTTTACTTATATTTTTAGATAATGGGTGGCACGGTGGCGCATTGGGTAGAGTTGTCGCCTCACAGCATGAAGGTCGCTGGTTCGAGCCTCGGCTGGGTCAGTTGGCATTTCTGTGTGGAGTTTGCATGTTCTCTCTGTGTTGGTGTGGGTTTCCTCCGGGTGCTCCGGTTTCATCCACAAGTCCAAAGACATGCGCTATAGGTGAATTGGGTAAGCTAAATTGTCCGTAGTGTATGTGTGTGAATGAGAGTGTATGGGTGTTTCCCAGTGATGGGTTGCAGCTGGAAGGGCATCCGCTGCGTAAAACATATGCTGGATAAGTTAGCGGTTCATTCCACTGTGACGACCCCTGATTAATAAAGGGACTAAGCCGAAAAGAAAATGAATGAATGAATTTTTAGATTGTATTATATGTGTAATTGTATTTATTGTAATTTCTTTTTAAAATTCTACTTTCTGTATTAATATTATATGTTATGCACCTAGGGTCTGAGAGTAACACAATTTCGATTCTCTGTATGTCCTGTACATGTGGTTGGTTGAATTGACAATAAAGCTGACTTTGACTTTGTATTCCTACACATTTACTGTACATTAAATCTCCCTTTTTTTGGTGGTGATTGCAAGGGTGTAATTTGGTTTGAAAAGTGGGGGGACACAAAATCGGGGAATTGTTTTGTTGATTTAAATTTGTGGATTTTAGATGTTAGTAAGAGTGCTGTTGGTTCTGAGGATATCTATAAGCTAGTGTGCTCCAATTGAGTGACAAAATTTGTGTTTAGAAAATATAAACCTGAAATAAACATCTTAAGCTTGCAGTTCATCACTTACGCCTAAATGGATCAACGTTTTTTTTTTTCACGTCATATCATACACCTCAAATCTTCTGTCCAATCAAATGCTCTCTAGTGTCTGTCATGTCCCGCCCCCTTCAAGACACTTCACATTTGCTTTTCATTTGTTGTGCTTGAGCTCAACCACTTTCACTGGCAGAGCTGTGAGAAAACAAAATGCTATTGGCTGTTTTTCTAAAAAGGGGAGGAGTTACTATATTTCCTGCCCTCTCTTTATGTTTCAGTTCAAATGACGTCAAACACTGAATAAAAACGGACATTTTAAAGCACTTTACTTCTGTACTGCATTTACTTGTATTTAGGACAGGGGTGTTCAAACTCAGTCCTGCAGATTTTAGCTCCAACTTGCCTCAACACACCTGCAAGGATGTTTCTAGAAAGCCTAGTAAGAGCTTGATTAGCCAGCACAGGTGTATCTGATTGGGGTTGGAACTAAACTTTGCATGACGCCGGCCTTCCAGGACTGAGTTTGGGCACCCCTGATTTAGGAACTATGGTGATACAAAATTGAGGGGGAAAATAGGCTGATTTTGAGTGAGTATATTTAATATAATATGAGTGACATATTTCATTTCAAACTAACCTAAAATTGTAAAAAAAAAAAAAACCTTTATGAACTGTGTGTGGTGAATTATTTTGTAATATCGAGTCCCGGTCAGTTGGCGTTTCTGTGTGGAGTTTGCATGTTCCACCTGTGTTGCCGTGGGTTTCCTCCGGGTGCTCCGGTTTCCTCCAAAGTGTAAAGACATGTGCTATTGGTGAATTGAATAAACTAAATTGGCTGTAGTCTATGTGTGTGAATGTGAGAGTGTATGGGTGTTTCGCAGTACTGGGTTGCGGCTGGAAGGGCATCCGCTGCTTAAAACATATGCTGGATAAGTTGGCGGTTCATTCTGCTGTGGCGACCCCTGATGAATAAAGGGACTAAGCCGAAGGAAAATGAATGAATGAATGAATGTTATGTATTTAAGGTGATCATAATGACATGCATAATTAAATACACACTCTAAATAAACAGACTTATTTACTGTGTTAATAGAAATACATGTTCTTGATTGACAGGTGTGTCAACAACACAATAATAACAATAATAAACAATACTAGTATTTATATTGATACTATGCTACCACCACTACTACTAACACCACCACTAATAATAATAATAATAATAATAATACTTATTATTATTATTATTATTATTATTATTAGTGATGATAATACTACTACTACTACTACTACTACTACTACTACTAATAACAATAATAATAATAATAATAATAATAATAATAATAATAATAACTATTATTAT
>CAIGQW010053418.1:1253164-1266119 GCA_903798125.1 Danio choprae
ACAAACACACACACACAAACACACACACACACACACACACACACACACACACACACACACACACACACACACACACACACACACACACACACACACACACACACACACACACAAACTGATGGTGAACTGCTGGTGGGTTCAGATCTAGCAGCTGTGTACCTGGATCCCACTGGAACAGACCACAGCTAATTATAAAGAATTATTAAGATTTATCTGTCTCGCTCTCTCTTGCTCTCAGAGTCAATGATCTCATCAACCCCTCTCTTCTCAAAGTTAATCAGCAGACTGACTTTTGACTTAATTGCTCGCATACCAGTCGCACTCAGACAAACAAATGCACAGAAGGCCAAACACAAACTAGTGCATCCTGAGGCATTATCATAATATAATGGGATCATGATTAAAACTGCTGTAAAAGTGAGAGAGCAGATTTGGATGACTTGTTTCTTCATTCGGTGAACTGTTAATGAAATGATACGCATGCACACATGCAGTGTCCTCCAAAAAGTTACAAAATTGCCCTGGGCAAAATTTGCTTCTGGATGATATTAGCATAATTTCTTTGCACTTAGTGAAGACTTTTCATTGTAATGTTTTAAAATGAAAAATTAGGAAATCACACTTGACACATTACAAAGCATATTATCACAACCTAAATAGTAATGGATTAAGAGCAAGAAGCAGTAAAATAGTATTTAGTTAGTTAGAAAAATACTATTATAGTTTTAATGCTAGATTTATGAAGCATCTCTACACAGCAAAATACACAACCCAGGCTCATTCTGAATACGTACCCCAGTAAACATTTCTGGAGAGCGCCAAATACGTCCCAGGAGGTACGTTTTTTGCAGTTTTTGTTTTCACGAATCCACCAGAGGTCGCTGTGTACACTTTTTAAGACCTCAAATTTCTCTTGTGAGTGCCTGACTGACTGACTGACTGACCAATCAAATGACCCACCCTCCTCCTTCCCTAAACCCAACCGATAGTGTTTTCAAAAGCACCGATTGACCAGCGCGCACCCCCAAAAGCAATCCAGAAAAAGAAAAACCCTTGTGGCAGCCTGATTTTTACCACGTTTTCAGATTTTACCACATTCTCACATTGTTAATTACTAGTTTATTTTAAAAAATATTATTGAAAAAATATATACCTAATAGTTCAGAAGGGCTAATAATTCTCACTTCAACTGTATATGTCATTATTATGCAAAAAAAGCCCTATTGATGCCTTGCTTGGATAATTCCAAGACTATACAAAAAATGTAAGTATTTATGCTGATATTAATCAAACCCTTGCAATCTTTTGGAGGACACTGTTCATCGCACAGTCTATTCAAGCTCATGCTGGGTCCCACTGTGCAATCTGACAAAGTACAAAAACTAAAACGATATAAATATGCACCAAGCTCGAAGTGCTTAGTCATGGGAAAGTATGCAAATGAGTGAAGCTGCTTTTAGGGTCAATAGTAGCAGGGTCAGATCCACTTAGCCTTTTAATTCAGCCTTCTCAGACACGCACACGCATACAGTATAAAGCTGTACTGTAATGCTCAGATTTGCTGCTGAGGTTTTAACAGCAGCTCACAGGCACACCGACAGACTAATGAACTCCGCCGCTGACCAATAAATCAGCTTCTTTACCCACAGCCGAACAACTTCACATGTCAGATTCACGGCCTGCGGGCGCATGTAAGGATATAATGAGGTGAAGAATGCAGCAATAAGCTTAGAAAAGACTCCGCTGTCTGTCTAAATGACTTAAGAGTGTACTAATTTGTACACAACAGAGCTATCAAACTGGAACCAGCTGATGTGCTATTATTACTGCTCGTTTTATGGGAAGACATGTGATGCATTCATTCAAACTTTATTACAGACTCAAAAAAAAACCCAAAAAAAACATTTCATAACATATAGGAAAGCGAACAATTGACAAAATACAGCAATACCAACGACCAACGTCTCCACAGCTCTGATTTGTAGCATGTACTACTGAACTCTATGCTTGATAAACCCACAATAATTTTGTTATTCATGACAATTTGCATTTGTATAATGTTATGATTATTAGCAGCATTATTTATTATATGCATATTTATATTTGTTTTAATAAAAACAAGTTTAGATTAGTCCACCTGTCGGGTTTTGGAGACGTCTGCATTACCCTATGGGGCATAAGAATAGGAGGTGTGTTTGGATATAGCTCAGTTTTTTGACCACACTTCGTTATTATTGTTCATTTATTCGTTTGCTGGAAATTAGAACTGAATTTAGAAATAGTTTTGAAACAAATCTTTGCGCTTAAACTAAGTTAAATATGTAGGCTAATGGATGTCTTCAGTGAAGTGAGTTTCCACTGTTTCCTTACACCACGAAAGTAAAGGAGTAAAGTAAAGAGAAAGTAAATAGGCCGAATGGAGGAGGCTCATTCTTTATTCTCGCACTGCAGACGGTCCGTTTAACAGTTTTCTCGTTAGTGTAGTACTTGGTTTTCCACTTACAAAGTCCACCATGTAAATAGCAAATGTGCTATGGCACGACGCAGCTGACTCTTAAAGGGAATGGGAGATGAGACTCTGATTGGTTTAATGCACATTATGCTCAAAACACACCCATAACTCAATAACAGAATAAGCACAACCCTGTTAGAATGGCATATGTTAACCCTGCGTATTTTTACATCCTTAAAAAGTGGATTCGGATATGCCCTGAATGCTTTCGCACCATGTGCTTTAGACTTTGCGCCTAGATCGTTAAAATAAAGCCCTTTGTGCATTTTTATAGGACTATATTGAAAATTCTCAAACCCTGACATCAAGGTTTCTCCAACAATATGTATTACATATTAAGAGTTAGAGAACAGCGATTTTTTTCTTCGTGTTGTTGGAAAGGTGTGTGGGGATAAATACTTTGTTAAAAAGATCCTTCTTCACAAAGAATAAGCAAAAATGTCCTAAAAAGTCCTGATGTCAGTCACTTTGTAAAGAAACACAACATTTTACTTGATAACCAATTGTCTAGTTTTCATTTTTAGGAATTCGAAGTGGTGCTGTGATGAAAACAAATGGCTAAAATGAATAAAATATATTTCGTTTTTAGTTGAAATGGTGTTTTTTTTTTTACATGAATTTAGCCCAAACATGAAGATTGCATTCAAACTGTTTCAGAAAATAGTTTCAGCCTTAAATGTTCTATATAATGTATGCTTGAAAATTCCACACTAACTTTAATAAAAGATTCAAAATAATTTACCATTTGCATCAAACTGACAGCAAAAATCTAATTATAAAAAAAACATGTTTTGTTTTTTTTAATTAACATACATTTAATTAAAATTTACATTATTCTTAAATGAACACTACACTCTTTTTAATAGGCTCAATCTACAAGTTCCATAGAATTAAACAGTTGAGTTTTACCATTTTTTAATCCATTCACCTGATCTCCAGGTCTGGCGGCAGCACTTTTAGCTTAGCTTAGATCATTGAATCGGATTAGACCATTATCATCTCTATCAAAAATGAGCATGGCTACAGCAAGCAGAATGACATTACGCTAACTGGTCTTTGCAAGTAAAAGAGCTTGGTCCAACTTTTTTTTATACTCTGTCATAACCTTTCATATTCTGTCGGTCTTAGCATACAACATAAATACAGAAGATTCAAGCATTAAATGGCAAAATTTATAAAAACTATATAGTCATATTTGAGCGAAATGCTAATGGTCTAATCTGATTCAATGATCTATGCTAAGCTAAGCTAAAAGTGTACCCACCAGACACAGAGATCTGCTGAATGGATTCAAGAAGGTTAAAACTCAACAGTTGAACTCTATGGGACTTGTATTGTTAAATGCATTGTATGGTTCTCTTAGGAAAATGTATTGTTATTTATTTATTTTTTTATTTCTTTAAAAGAGGAGTGTTCCTTTAACAAACAAATCTGCTAATGGGGCTCAGTAACGTTTCCCTTAACATCTATTTAACCACACAGTTGTCTCTAAATTTCAAACATGCTCTCATACTCAGAAAAAAAAGACTTCTAGACATGTTGATACTACAGTAATGCTTACAATATTTTTGCTATTCAAAAAAAAAAAACAATAAAAACATGTTTGTACTGTTTTCTCCATAAAGTGTTAAAATATTTCACAACTTTCAACCTTCTCCATTTAAAATGATAAAATGGCCTATGTTCATCTCACATGAGCATCAGCGAACAAAATGGCTGATTATTTACCATTACCATAAGTGCTGTGTGCAACCAGTTTACTTAAAATGTCAAAAACAAACACCCGTCTCTCTCACCTCTCAACGAGTGTCAACAGAAAGAGCTAAAAAACACAATTAGCGCTGAAGAGCGACTAGCAGCCCTATTATGCAGAAATGCTAATCCATTTCCCACCGAGGCGGCCGTGTTGGAACAATTAACGAGTGGAGGGTGTAATTCCTGTGTTTGATATTGAGATTTCGCAGAGGAGGGACTTTAATCAAGATCAATTGCTTCAAAGCAATCAGGAATTTGCCTTGTTTTGTCCGAACGTTTCACTCCATGGCTCTCTAGGGATTTTCTCGGGAGGGGGGGAAAGTAATTGTTTCTTTCTTCTTCCTTTGCTAACACACCAGCTAGTTCAACTGTACATTCAAGACTTAAATGGCAAGCCTTTGCTGAAATTGTACAAAGCAGCAAGCTTAAAAAGTGACAGGACCATTTATTCAAGCAATTCAATAAGAAAGAAAAATCACAAAGGAGAACTTCTACTTCGACATACCACTGGAGACATTAGTTTCATTTAAAATGACCCATTCTCAGAGAAAGGTCCAAACCAGGCTCATTCTGAAAATGTACCCTTATATACATTTCTGGAGAGCACCAAATACATCCCAGGAAGTACGTGTTTTTGCAGATTTAGTTTTCACGGATCCACAAGAGGCCGCTGTGTACGCTTTTTGAGATCTCAAATTTCTCAAAAATTGTGCTAAATTGACTTAAATATCCTCAGCTGTATCCCATCTAGACTTTACCGCACTGCAGGAGAGGGTAAAGTCTAGATGCGAAACAGCTGAGGATACTCACATAAATGTAGCACAATTTATGTGACACTGTACAACAAATCATTCTGTACATTACCGTGAGGGTTGGGTTTAGGGTTGAGGTAGCAGTAGAAGATAATAAATGAATGTGTAATTTAATAAATAATATAAATACTTCTCGCTAACTTCCGATTGCAGCTGTATCCCTCCTAGCAACAACGGCGGCGCCCAATACCCATCATATAACAAATACTACGATCATTATTAAGCTGTTTAAAAGACAAAATATATCTTCTATCAAATATTTGAGAATCGGAGTATCAGAAATTTCACAATATAATAAGAACATTTGTCAATATTTACAGAAAAGGGCAAAAAGAAACAACATACGATATATACATAGATCATTGGGGCTGGAGGGTCATGTGATAAACGACGTGTCGCAATGGGAACCTTAGTGCACAATGGATTCTAAGTTACCCACACAGGAGGGTCAACTGGAGTATTTAAAACTCACGTGTGAAAGGGTTAAGGAACAACCCATTTAATTTTGACTTACTTTTTCTGAAAACATGACTGTATTTTTTACTTTTTTAGAAAATGCTTCTTGATTATTATTTTTTTTAATATTTGGACTAGAAAGATACAAACTCTGAGTAAAAATAGCATTTTATTTGCATTGTGCACATGCTAACCTGCTCACATCGTTTTATTTTATTGCTTTTTTTTTTTTTGCGTACTATACAGATTGTAGCATTCGTTTCTTTCCTTACTTCTGTTTCTACCAGTCTTAAAGTATGTTCTGGTCAACAAGATACAAAAGTCTGCGAGATCTCATTCAAAACTTGACAATTTCTCATTAAACGTTGTCCTCCCAAGACCACATTCATTCTCCAGCTCTGTCCTTGTTCTGAAAAATCTGCAATATTGAAATAGACTTTTAAATGACTCAGACCTCCAGTGTTCAGGGCTACAAAACAGCAACCTCCGAGCAATAATTCCAGTGCGTTCCTCTAGGATGTTTGCTTTTCTTACCCGAATAAACTTAAATTTGAATATAGAAAGGTGTGTATTTAAGAGGCCAAAAACCCAGTTGAAAGTGTCCCCGGCATTGGAGCAATAAGTAAAAATGTTAGTGTGTAATGACTGTTGAAATCACTCCTTAAAGCTATATACAGTAATCTTGTCTTGACACATTCACAACACTCAATGTTTCAGGGCACAACATACAAATTGCCAAGTTTAAACCTCACTTAAAGCAAAGACCAGTTAAGGACCAGAGTAAATCTTGAGTTTGCACATGCACACCATCAACTACGCCGCTTTTAACTTTATCTTTAGGGAAAGTCTGTTCAGAGGAATTATTAAACCATTCTGATTCCTATCAGGACTCCCATCTTCCTTCTTTTCTTCTGCAAATTAAAGAGTTAGAGCCCGCAATTGTGTGTCAAATTACTTCGTTAAATGCATTCGCCATACTCTTTCTCCTCTAAACATTACTATACTGTATGTAGGTCATAGATGAAAAGGTGTTTTTATAAGCACCAAAATAATATTCAATTAATCTTTATTTGTATAGCGCTTATTACAATGTAGATTGTGTCAATGCACCTTATTTTTCTGTCTGTTACACTGTAAAAAGGGAATAGTTGACTTTACTCAAAAAAAAAGAGAGTCAACTTGTTGTCTTATAATTATTAAGTACATTGTAAAAAATCTTGGGATCCACACAATTCCTACATGCTGTCCAGACACAAATTGATTAAGTTAATTTAATTGTTTTTACAAATTTAAGTGGATTGAACATAAAACAATAAAGTTGTCCCCCGAAAAACTGAAGAATTGAGTTGATTCAGCTCATTTTAAACAAGCAGCAAAAATATTTTTTTGAGTGTAACAAACTATGTGCATAATTATAAAAATTAAGCTAAGTCAATTGGTTTACTGACTTTACAGTAAAATCAACTTGTTGCTTTTAAGGCTATGGGTTTACTCACTTTTTTTTCAAGTAAAGTAACTAATCGCTTTTTACAGTGTAGAATGTGTCCTGTTTAATTTTTATTTATTTATTTTTTCTGAGCAAAAGCAGACACCCACTAACATGTAATTCCAACACAGGGTCATTCTGAAAACGTACCCCTTTATACATTTCTGGAAATCGCAAATTATGTAGCCAGAAGTATGTATGGATGCATTTCATTCTTAAAACGAATGCTACAGGGCGGTATGACATTGTTCCTTTTCATGCTTACCAGCTGACCGCTAGCCTCCGTGTGGAAGGCTTTTCTGCTGTTACCAGTTTGTCCAGTAGGCAACGGGGTTTGAGTCCGGCAAAAAACTTTCAGAAAGCAGGTAAGAAAAACAAAAGCCAAAAAATAAAATAAACAAGTAAATAACAGGGTGAGAATGTGGTAAGATCTGAAAACATGGTAAAAAAAAAAATCAGGCAGCCACGAATTGGGTTGCTATAAAAAAACACTGTCGGTTGGGTTTAGGGAAGGGGGTGATCGTGTCAATCGGTGCTTTTGAAAACACTATCGGTTGGGTTTAGGGTAGATGGAGGGTGGGTCAGTCGATCGGTCAGTCAGTCAGTTGACAGCAGCCTCTGGTGGATTTACGCGAGAAGAGCATGCGTGAATGACAGTCGCGTGAGAAATTTGAGATCTGAAAAAGCATATACAGCGGCCTTCGGTGCATTTGTGAAAACAAAAACTGCAAAAAAACATACCTCCTGGGACGTATTTGGCACTCTCCAGAAATGTAAATACCGGTACGTATTCAGAATGGGCCTGGGTTGCATAATTCAGTGTAAAAATTACATGTTAAAAAAAATACCCCCCCCAAAAAAACTAATTTACACATAATTTGTATTATATAAATATAAAATATACAAAAAAAAATAAATATACAAATATATTTTAGTATATTCACTCATTAGATTTTTTTATGGGTCAGAACAAGTATGCTGATTTATTTTCATGTAAATAAATCCATTAAGCTGAATGAGGAAAACTTATATGTCAGGTTTATGGTGGGCGGTTTCATTTCCATTCCCCCCTATGGCTCCTATCTCTCTATTTCATATTATGAAGGCCAGACTTTGGTACAATTATTTATTATAAATGCCAAAGAGTCACGTTGAGATGGATGGAAGTAATACCAGTGAAAATGGCTTTGATAATGAAGTGACCCTTAATCCGAAAAGACCAAGAACTTGCGCCTTTGTAGAGAAAGAGACCAATCAGCAGCTCAATGTGAACACACTCTTGAAAAATAAATGGGGTTTTCACAGCAATGCCATTGAAGAACCATTATTGGTTCACTAAAGAACCTATTTAAATAGTTCCTAAATGTGTAAAGTACATTTGAAAGATCTAACAAACTGTCTTCATTATATAGAACCATTTGTGGAATGATGCTAAGATTCCAGGAATGTT
Source organism: Danio choprae (assembly GCA_903798125.1). Taxonomy (NCBI): domain Eukaryota; kingdom Metazoa; phylum Chordata; class Actinopteri; order Cypriniformes; family Danionidae; genus Danio; species Danio choprae. Next base: position 1,261,636 of record CAIGQW010053418.1, read on the forward strand.
AAAGGAAAACTTTTTCTTTTCTTTTTGAACATTTTACACATTCCCTGGAGATAAACAGTTGAGTTTTACCATTTTTAATCCATTCAGCAGATCTCTGCATCTAATGGGAGCACATTTAGCTTAGCTTAGATCATTGAATTGGATTAGACCATTAGCATTTCACTGAAATATGAGTTTTCTATAGATCATTTTCCTATTTAAAGCTTGACTTTTCTGTAACTGCATCTTTTACTAAAAACAATGGAAAATGAAAATGAAAAGTTGCTATTTTCTAGTTTGATATAGCTAGGAACTATAATCTGGCGTAATAATCAAGGAACTTTGCTGCCATACCATGGCTGCAGCAGGAGCAATGATATTCCCTAGTGCCAGAAAGTGGTCTATATTCCGTCAATAGGTTGTTTGCAATCACGTGATTCTGGTGAGGCACGCAATTCAGATGGAGGGCAGCAAGTAAAAAACTTAATGAAAGCCATATAGGAAAGTCCATATTTTTGCAATTTATACCATATTTCAAAGGAGATAAAAAATTAAAAACAACCACATATGTTGGGCATGATCCTTATATTATGAAGAAGACCAAGTTCTCTACTGAACTAAATATATATTTGCTTGTATCGAGGCGGTAAAATGAAAATGAAAATTCAAATAAACACATCAAATAATAAATCAAACCCTAGTCCATTTCATACATACAGACTTTTCATAGGAATCATGTGTGAATCAGCTCTTTTTGAAAATACCGGTAAATTCGTTCCGGAAAGAGAAGTTGTAAGATTACCGGTAATTGCTCTGTGTGAACGCAGAAGGAAAAGTGCTGGAAAAAGCATGTTCACATTTACAACGCGCTGATGTGGGACATCTGCTCCAGTCAATCAGACGCCTTTGACTCACTGCTGTTTACTGAGTTTACCCTGTTTACCCTGTTTAAGAACGTGCTCAGTAGCGCTCAAATGTTAGCGGGAAATGGACGTTTTTAAAATGTCTGCATCGATTGGTACTGAATTCCAGTATCATGCAACCCTATTGGGTTACAGCTGGAAGGGCATCCGCTGTGTAAAACATATGCTGGATAAGTTGGCAGTTCCTTCCGCTGTGGTGACCCCTGATGAATAAAGGGACTAAGCCGAAGGAGAATGAATGAATGAATGAATGAATGAACGAATGAATGAATATTTGGCCTGTCTCTGAAACAAAAGCAGCTGCATGAATGCTAAAGTTTTAAATAAAAGTGAAACCATCAACTGCGTGACTCCCTTTATGTTTACAAATACAAGCGTGGCTGTTTAGAGCCCATTTATGGTTAATGATGTCAGAATTTACCGGTATTTTGGAATGGATGTGTGGATGGTCTTTTCCCAGGAAAAGTTCCAGAGCATCCTTGCCTGTGTGAACAGCACATTTTTGAATTTACCAGTCATTCCAGAAATGTTCTGGATATTTATCGGTATCACTGTGTGAAGGGGCTTCTCAAAACAGCTGCCCAAATGATAAATCAAATGCTCAAACTATCAAGTAATAAATCAAAATGCATTCTCAAATGAGAAACCAAATGCTCAAATGTATTTGATATTTAATTTTCATGATCAACTCAGTATAAACCTGTAATAAATTAATGATAAATCAATTATGTTCAAACCGACACCGCAAATGATAAATCAAACTCTCAAACCAGCACCGCAAACGGAAACCAATTGATAAATCAAATGCAAATGAGGAGTGCCAATCAACCAGCCTGAGCAGAGCTAAGTCACAGCACATCCATCTACCAAGTATGTAGGCTGTCAAACTCACATGCAGAAGATTACAATAGGTTTTACAAACAATATGTTAGCCAGTCTATAGACACTGTACACTATCCACCAAGCCTATTCAAACAGTGTGTTCTGATTAGGAGGCTCAAAAGAGAGCACAAAAATAACTTCTATGCATGGACTAGGTCTGTCAGACTGCTGGGATTCTGCGAATGGAAAGGTATGATGAAAAGAGCAGTGAATCGTGCTCCACGGAGAGGCGGAGTGGTCACATCTCTCAGTCCTAATGTGCTTACAGAGCCATGCATTCATTAACATCTGAAACGGCAGAAAGACCATTCTCGGCTTCAGAGGGGGAACCAAATCAATTTATTTCGAATCCATTTATTAGCATTAATTCACACAATTGAACAGGCGGAACAAAGACGTTTTCTCTTTGGCATAACCAGACCCCAGAAAGGAACAGAAGAGGGACAACAAAACAGAGACGATTATGCAAATGGAACCTACAGGTATATTAATTATAAGAAGCGTAATAGCTCAGTTCCAAAACCCCAAAGAGCATTTAAAGGTGCATTAAGGGATATTTTTTTAAATGTGTTTGAGCACGGTGTCAAACTGAATCTCAAAACGCCCTTGTGGCCAATCAGCAGAAAAGGGGTGTGTCTAATGCAAAGGACTATCAGACTGACAATCCAATTTTTCTTACGCAATATGTTGCTTTCTGTGAATTATGATAGTAACTTCCATTATACTGTAAACAATCAGTGAAGTGCTTTAAAGGTCAAGTGGGGAGAAAAAAAAAGCATTTTTTAGATGTTATTATCAGTATGTTAGTCTTTAAGGATATCTAGTGTGCTATAAACAATGACAAAATTTGCGTTTGTAGTTTGTCACTTCCCCCTAAATGGATCATTGTCACTTCATACTTCAGTTTCTCATCAAATCTTGACCAATCAAATGCTCTCTAGTATCTGACATGCCCCGCCCCCTTCAAGATGCTTCTCATTTGATGTGCTTGAGCTCAACCACTCTCACTGGCAGAGCAGTGATATGCTATTGGCTGTTTTTTAAAGGGGAGGAGCTATTCTATGTCCTGTCCTCTCTTCGTTTTTCAGTTGAGATTACGTCAAACATTTGATGAGAAACTAAAGTATGAGTTGAGGTGAATTTAATTATAAATATAAATATTTATATCTTCTAAACGCAAATCTAAAAAAGACCTTTAAGACTTTTTAAGGCCTAAAATGTAGTTTTTTGAAAGTTAAGACATAATAATTACCACTGGATCACCACTGCGTCTACAGTTTATGAATCGGGCGATGAAGTGCATTGCCTAATGAGTCACTTTAATGATTGACAGCTTCCTGACCCATCAGCTTCACCCTCATGTGGCCTCCATCAGTGAGAGTCAGAGGTTCTGAAGTAGGTCATGTTTGTTATAGCAGGCTGTCAGACTGGCGTGACGCAGCCCGCTCCACCACTGACTGCTGTCTTGCCCCATTTAATGCCCTTTCTCTCAGTTTCATGCCGTTGACATACAAACTCTCCCATGGCAACCAATTTAGACGCCTTGGAAGAATCCATTTATCAATTAATAATGCCAGATACTTGACGGAAGGACATCAAGTGTTTGAATTCCTGCCTGATGTGAACTGCTAATGAACGTGGAGCAGAGAGAGAGAGTCTTTCAGAAAGACACAACCATCAAATAAATCAAACTGATTTATGCTTTATATGACTTATGATTCACTCATCATTAACTCAGGCTTGTGGCATTCCAATGCAGCATTATTCATTTCTTATAATGAAAAGAAGAAAAAATCTGAAAATTAATTTAAGAATTGAGTAAAAATCACACAAAGTGTAAAAAAGTATTGCACTAACATTTATTGACAGCAGTAGCACACTAGAATTTAAACTATAAAACATAAATGCACACACACACACACACACACACACACACACACACACACACACACACGCTTCATTTCTTTCATTACAGGTTTTTGCTATAGAAATATTTATAATTTTGTATTTAATTTAAGATAAACTAAAAGTAGCACTTTTAACAACAGAGATGGTTGTGCGTGAAAATCACAGTAGATCAGCAGTTTCTGAAATACTTAGACCAGCCCGTCTGGCACCAACAACTATGCCACGTTCAAAGTCACTTAAATCACCTTTCTTCCTCATTCTGAATGTGGTTTGAACTGCAGCAGATCGCCTTGACCATGTCTACATGCCTAAATGCATAGAGTTGCTACCATGTGATTGGCTGATTAGAAACTTGCATTAATGAGCCGTTGGAAAGGTGTACCTAATAAAGTGGCCGTTGAAAATGAATTTTTTTTTTCCCTATTTCTCAGTGAATATGGGTAATATATATTGGTGCATTTGAACAAAACAGATTTATTAAACAGATATATTTATTAAAATAATATTTTAGTCACAGAGCATCTTTAGAAATGGAAAGATAATACATTTAAATTCATCCAAAATATTGCAAAAAAATGACAAATTACAACATTTTAACTAAATTGTCTATATGTTTTGTTTCTCTTGATTTTTGCTATTTTCGAAAATTGTATTTAATATTTTTCCCTAACATATACATTTGGGCTGCTAATTTTTGAACCATTGTAAGTTATTTTGTTAGATAAGCTCCAGATTTGGCTTCAGTACTGACTAAACTAAAGTATATGCACAAATATAATATTGTAAAGCATC
>CAIGQW010053418.1:1272725-1285979 GCA_903798125.1 Danio choprae
ATTCATTCATTCATTCATTCATTCATTCATTCATTCATTCATTCATTTATTTATTTATTTTAAGCAGGACAAGATTAAAAGATAATCAGGTTAGTATTCCTATGGGTTAGTAGAGGTTTGGTATTCCCGCTGGTGTGTTAAGGCACATTTTTGCCGTGTTTCTATTTTGAGGCAACTAAAATAAACTACAACATTGACCAACTAAAAGCTAGTCTAAAGTCAATGGCGCATGTTTTTTTTTGTTTGTTTGTTTGTTTGTTTATTTAAAGAGCACGTTTGTGATAGGCTGCTCCAAAACTCCAAAAATGAAAGGATTAAAATGTAAAAGATTATTTATTTATTTATATTTTTTTAAACAGGAAAAGATTAAAAGATAATCGGGCCTGACTCAGCATGAATGCTGTTTTTCAGCTGGTTTCTGCTCTACAGAACATAAAAACATACAGACACCCTTAACATCTCATCCATCAACACATGAGAACAGTACAGACAATCATCAAACATACAAAACGAAGAGAAGCAGGCTACTATCTCAGTGGCTACAGCAATAGTTGACCATCAGATGACGAGCATGGGATTTTTAAAAAGTCTCAGCGTTGGTATTGTTTTTAGATGTTGTGGGATCTCATTTTAGGCTTTTGTGAATACATAAAAGAAAGATCTCTGTCCATAACAGTTTTTAAAAGCAAGCATCCATTTGTTACAGATCTTGTGGAATCAATCGGCAACATCCCACTCTCCCTCGTGAAGCTAATACGGAAGTAACTGAAACTGCAATTCATCGACTGGCCTTAGGGGGCTCGCTCCAGGAACTCTAGATGTTCACTGACTGCTATGCTAAATATCTATGAATGTCATCAAAAAAAAAAGTCCCTTGTAATCTTTCATTTAAATCTGAAAATGCACTCCCTGATTGTTTTTAACTAAGTTCTCAGCAAAGAGCTTAGAATCACCAAGAGGCGGCACTCAAACGCCCAGCAACAGCCCCGCGATTCCGCCATTTTGGAGTGAAAGTGATCAGCCGTCCATTGGATCTTATTGCTGTCGCGATGGCAAGCAGCTGCTTTGTTTTTATTAATTTATTTAAAAAGTGGATTAAAGCTGAAATACAACATGAAAGACGATAATACCACACTTACAATCACAAGACCGGTGATCATCAGCACGTTTAATAGTTTATTTTACAGACCTAATGTTGAATATATTAACCATAATTGTTTTCTTGAAACTGTCCATTTTAGGTGAAATTACTTTAAATTACTTTAATTTAATAGTTTACACTTTAGCATACAAATTAATACTGACAGGTTAAAATAAATTAACATGACTTTAAAAATGGGATGTTGATAACAGACTGACAGTACACTTTTTGTTGCAGTATTATATGTTATAATAATATTTTTTCCCAGTGTTGTCTGTTAAAAAAAGACTAATAAAGCTTTTATGTAAGATATGCTGATATATTATATTATTACAAATATGTCTCCTGATCTGAATCCAATTGAACATATATGGGGAATTCTGAAGAGACATTAAGTTGAGCATCTCTTTGAGCAAATCTAAAAGAGGGGTCATTCTTGAAGAATAGAAAAGATAGATGTTTCAAAATGTAGCCAACTTGCTGCAAGTCAAGTCTTGCAGCTGTCATTAAAAATAATGGAGGTCATACAAACTACTGGATAAATGTTACTTTTCAAATGGGGTGTACTCATTTATGCTGAGAGCATATATATATATATATATATATATATATATATAGTATAATATTTTGACTCATATTTAACTCAATATTTTGATTCATTCTGTCTAACGTAAGTTATCTGTGCTGTTGTGACACTAGCACTTCCCAAATAGCAACAGAGTGTCACCTCTTGGTGATTCTATGCTCTTTGTTCTAAGATTAAATCTGACTGAGGTATTGGGCGTGACCAACATACTTAACCACGCCCCTCCAACTGTCAGTTTGACAGTGCTATGACAACAAACAGTAATGCTGAGGAGGAGGAGGTTTCTGTTAGGTTGTAATAACTCTCCCAAAACCCTTTTTCCTGATCTTTCTGAATGAAATGCCTACTTTACTACACCCAATCAGCTCACAGTAGGTAAAAGCAAGTCACGCCCACCATTTACTCATTTAATATTCTGTTTCTCTAGGAACTGCTTCTGTTTCTAGGTCTCAGCTTCCGGTTCACGTGGACTTTAAAATAGAGCCCAATGACTCTTACAGGAGAGCTGTGGTATAAACAATTTTAAAGAGGGTGGAGCCACTCATTGTGCCCCACCCTGTTGTTATATTTCAGTTGCAATTACATCATATTGAACAAAGCTGCAAATGTCAAGGCACTTCAGGGAAGCTTTAACAGCTTCGTAAGAGAGCAGAGAATCACAGTATGTCACAGTGTTTAACAGACGGGCTGTGCAAAACTCAATCAGAGCGCAGCGACTGCATCAAGCTAAATAATTCACAGGCAAAAGAAGCCCCTTCACCACAATGTCCCGTCACTCACATGTGTGTTGTAAGCTCACAGAGTCCGTGTGCTCCTCTCCAAAGGGCAGATGAGAAGCTCGCTGTCACAGTGTGATCTGCACAGCTGTCAGGAGAGAGACAGAGTCCAGAGCTTCTCCATCACCGCCAGCAGATCCAAACACTGCCGCTGCTGATACACCTGCACACAACAGCCAGTCAAGTTACACACATCACAACTGCACTTTTTTTATTTTTGTCGTTTTCTAATATTTTATGAAAATGTGTTGTACAATAAAATAAAATTAAATAAATGTAAAATTTAAATAATATAAAAATTAAAGAAAAAAAGAAAAAAAAAAGAAAGCAAATAAAATAATAAAATAAAAATAAATTAAACAATTGATTTAAAACCATCAAATTAGCCCTTGTGTGCTGTTGGGGATGTTTTTATGCAGTCTGGGGTGATTTGAATTAATCTGTCTGTGTATTTCTGCTGTTGCTACAGAAATACAACAACTACAGTAATAAAAACAAACCACCCAATACTATACTACTCTAAGTTTTACTGTACTAATCCAACTATAAAATATGCTACAATACAACAGTTTACTATAGTAGACTGAAAAACTATAGTATTTATTACATTTGATCAGTTAACTACAGCTAAAACTACAGTCAGCTGTAGCATTCATTAACAAACGGTAGTAAATAGTATAATACGTATATACTGAATAATACACTTTAATATATGGCATTTACTAAAAATTACTATACAGTGGTCCCTCGTTATTCGCAGGAGTTACGTTCTAAAAATAACCTGCAATAGGCAAAATCTACGGAGTCATCTTTATTTTTTACAATTATTATAGATGTTTTAAGCATGTAAAACCCCTCATTACACACGTTATACACTTTTCTCAGACAGGCATTAACATTGTTACTATTTTCTCTCTTGTTTAAACACTCTCAACGTTCAAACGTTTGTAGAAAATAAGTCCAGTATTATGACGTCATTACCGCTACTACTGTTGCCTCGTTGCGTGTGTTTGTAGCTTCGCCGCGTAGAATTGAAATTTCCGCTTTTTTACCATAAAACAACATCACCATTCGCTAGTATTTGTATTTTCTACGAAGGGTGAACAAACTCTTAATACATTTATACAATCAAATCTACTTTATAACGTTCTGTCTCTCGAGCATCCGCCTGTGAGTGTAGCTTTAGCCTGCTAGCACCGCCAGCCAGCTAAAGCTACCGGCTTTCTCTACTTACTGTCTCTGCTCTTCACCCTGTACGATGTCGTTTGCGTGTTTATCCTTGTGTGCAGAAGAGGCAGCGATGGAGGCGTTGGATGTGGAACTGGAGAAGCTCGGGAACCAGATTCGCCTTCTGGAGATGAAGCGTGCGCAGATCCGGAGGCAGCGGGCCCTGCTCGATGTTCCCCGGACTGCGGCGCGCTCATCTGAGGTAAGTGTGCGATACAATCTTAACACTCCGTCCACCTCAACCCCGTGTGTTTCTCCGTCCAGTCCCAGCGCACCGAAGCTGCGGCTTGGCCAGGTGTCGGTCACGCTGGCACCTGGCTACCGTGGCACCAGCACCTGGTTGCAGCCGCGTAAGGTGAATACCAGGTCGCGGGGCAGAACGTCTCCTCCTCCTGTGTTCGAGTTGCCCACGGAGAACCGCTTCGCCCCCCTCTGCGAGACGGGTCGCGATGTGGCTGTCATCGGCGACTCCATCGTTCGCCACGTCCTTGCTGCTTCCACTAAAGGTAACAACGTACGCACTCACTGCTTTCCCGGTGCTCGTGTTAAGGATGTTTCTGCTAAGGTACCCGCTATCCTGAGCGCTGGCGAGAGCATCGGAGCTGTCGTTCTCCACGTGGGGACGAACGACACCGGGCTGCGGCAGACGGAGATCCTGAAGAGGGACTTCAGGAGCCTGATCGAGACGGTTCGACACACCTCGCCCGCCACGCAGATCATCGTATCTGGACCGCTTCCTACTTACCGCCGAGGAAATGAAAGGTTCAGTAGACTTTTTGCTCTCAATGAATGGCTTTTAACATGGTGTAAAGAACAGAAATTGCTCTTTGCCAATAACTGGAATCTTTTCTGGGAGCGTCCTAGGCTCTTCCGTCCTGATGGTCTGCACCCCAGCAGAGCTGGAGCTGAACTCCTGTCGGACAACATCTCCAGGATGCTTCGTTCTGTCTGACTAGTAAGTGAAAATTCACATTTTAGCCATATAGACTATTGCTCGTCACACTTAAATCACAGTAATGCATACCAGGCTAACCCTATAGAGACTGTGTCTGTTCCTCGTATTATTAGCTCAAGAAATAAACTTACTATGTGCTCCAAAAAACATCTATTAAGAATCAAACCAGAAAAACTGCAAAAAAGTGAAAATAGACATTTTATAAAGCTTGGTCTCTTAAACATCAGGTCACTAGCACCTAAAGCACTTATCATAAATGAAATAATAACAGACAATAATCTTAACGCACTCTGTCTCACTGAAACCTGGCTGAAACAAAATGACTATATTAGCTTAAACGAAGCAACTCCTTCAGGATTCTTATATAAACATGTGGCTCGTCAGACTGGTCGTGGTGGTGGAGTTGCATCAATCTTTAATGATAGTCTTAACGTTAATCAGAGAAACGGACTTATGTTTAACTCTTTTGAAGTATTGGCACTTAATGTTAAGCTTCCGGATATTAGGAACAAAACTACGTTATCTCTCGCTTTAATCACCATATATAGACCTCCAGGACCCTATGTCACGTTTCTAAAAGAGTTTTCTGATTTTATTTCTGATGTACTAGTTAAAACTGATAAAATGCTAATTGTAGGAGACTTTAACATACACATAGATGACGCTAACGATACATTAGGACTCGCATTTACCGATTTACTACAATCACTTGGGATAAAGCAAAACGTTGTTGGTCCAACCCATCGCTTAAAGCATACATTAGATCTAATCTTGTCCCATGGAATTGAGGTCATTGATGTAGACATTATACCACAAAGCGATGACATAACAGACCACTACCTCTTATTATATAAGCTGTGTTTACCTGAAATTAGCAGATCTGCACAGATATATCGTCCCATCCACTAAAGACGAATTTACAAATAACTTACCTGATCTATCTATATTTCTAAATGTACCCGCGAACGCAAATGACCTTGATGTAGTAACTAGCAATATAGACGCTATCTTTACTAACACACTAAATACTGTGGCACCAATTAAATTAAAAATGGCTAGAGAGAATAAAACTACACCATGGTATAATAGTCATACTCGCTCTCTCAAAACAGCTACTCGTGCCCTGGAGCGTAAGTGGAAAAAAACTAAATTAGAGGTTTTTAGACTCGCGTACAAAGATAGTATGTCCAGCTATAGGAGGGCTCTAAAATCCGCCAGGACAGAGCACCTCCGCAAACTGATAGAAAATAATCAGAACAATCCTAGATTCTTATTTAACACTATTGGTAAATTAACAAATAATCGGTCATCTCTGGAACAGAATATCCCTCCGCACATTAGTAGTGATGACTTCATGAATTTCTTCAGTGATAAAATAGAAGGCTTCAGACAGAAAATAGAAGATGTTAAACTTTCTGCTCCACATTATACCTCAGATTCATTAAACAGTCCACTGAATCAATATAATCTACAGTGCTTCAACAGGATAGAACAGGAAGAGCTAGATAAACTTATAAATGGTTCTAAACCAGCTACATGTATGTTAGACCCAATTCCAACTAAGTTACTGAAAGAGTTGTTACCTGTAGGAGAACCTCTTCTTAATGTTATTAACTCTTCTTTATCTTTAGACCATGTTCCAAATCCTTTCAAGCTAGCTGTTATTAAGCCTATTATTAAGAAACCACAACTGGACCCCAGCAACTTAGCTAATTATAGGCCTATTTCAAATCTTCCATTTATGTCTAAAATACTAGAAAAAGTTGTTTCTGCCCAATTATGCTCCTTTCTACAGATGAACACTGTTTTTGAAGTGTTTCAGTCAGGTTTCAGGCCTCATCACAGTACAGAAACCGCATTAGTGAAAATAACCAACGATCTACTCTTAGCTGCTGACCAAGGCTGCATCTCGTTATTAGTTTTACTGGATCTTAGTGCTGCATTTGACACCATTGACCACAATATACTTATAGATCGCTTAAACTCTACAGGTGTCCAGGGACAGGCTCTACAATGGTTTAAGTCATACTTAACTGACCGTTATCAGTTTGTTAATATAAATGGACAGCCCTCACAAACCAGGCCAGTGCAGTATGGGGTGCCTCAAGGGTCAGTTCTAGGCCCTTTGTTGTTTACAATATACATGCTACCCCTGGGAGACATTATTAGAAGACATGGGATCAGTTTCCACTGCTATGCAGATGATACCCAATTATATATTTCAACAAAACCTGATGAGACATCTGAACTGTCTAAACTAACTCAATGTATTAAAGACTGGATGACCAACAATTTTCTTCTCTTAAACTCTGACAAAACAGAATTATTACTTATTGGGCCTAAATCCTGTACACAGCAGATCTCACAACTTGACCTGCAAATAGAGGGATGCAAAGTTAGCATTAGCTCTACTGTAAAAGATCTGGGCATTATATTAGACAGCAATTTATCTTTTGAAAATCATATCTCCCATGTCACAAAAACCGCCTTCTTTCATCTGAGAAATATCGCTAAGTTACGAAATATGCTATCCATCTCAGATGCAGAAAAGCTAGTTCACGCTTTTATGACCTCTAGGCTGGATTACTGTAATGCTCTGTTCGCTGGTTGCCCAGCATCTTCTATTAATAAACTTCAGCTGGTACAAAATGCAGCTGCCAGAGTTCTTACCAGGTCTAGAAAATATGATCATATCACCCCAATTTTATCCTCCTTACACTGGCTGCCTGTTAAGTTCCGTATTGATTACAAAATATTGCTTCTTACCTATAAAGCTTTAAATAATCTAGCTCCTGTTTATCTAACTAACCTTCTGTCTCGTTACAATCCAACCCGCTCTTTAAGATCTCAAAACGCAGGGCTCCTGGTAGTACCTAGAATAGCAAAGTCGAGTAAAGGAGGTCGAGCCTTAAATTCTGGAATAGCCTTCCTGATAATGTCCGAGGCTCAGACACACTCTCTCAATTTAAAACTAGATTAAAGACTTTTCTTTTTAGTAAAGCATACACTCAATGCATCGCATAACGGTATGGTATATTAGTGTACTCCTTCCGTCTTAATACACCAGCCATTGTGTTAGAAACTCTCATATGCTTTACATTGTTGTTATATAACTGCTATCTTCATCCATAACAATCCTTTTCTTTCTGGTTTAAATACACTATGAACAGCAGCTACGCTAAATATTTTCTTTATTTTCTACTTCCACCTGTGGATACTCATCCCGAGGTCCCTACAGATTTGCAGCGCCATCGATGCGATCCTAGACCTCTGAAGAGATGATCCGAAGGTATCCTGGACCAGGCCGTATCCCGAGCTGATACCATGGTGGCCATGGAGGAATGGAGCGCATGAGACTGATTCCTGAAAGGCTTCAGTGATGAACAAGTCTACGTTTGATCCTGTGGGCCAGCCTACCCTCCCGCTGGTGCCCTACCCACACCTGCAGCTTACACGATGGATGTCAGCTTCTCCAGCCCGGCGACTAGACTGCAGCTCCACATAGGAAGTTTGGCCAGAGGAAATGACCATGCCTAACATAGCCTGCTTTCTCTCGAGGTTTTTTTTTCCCTTCACTTCGTCAATTGGTGAAGTTTTTTTTCCTCCACTGTTGCCACTGGCCTGCTTGGATTTGTGGAGCTGCGCTTCGGTGGATTTGCTCTTCAGTGTTTGAACTTTCACCAGTGGAACTTAAGCCACACTGAACTGAACTAAACTAAACTGAACTGAACTAAACTCAAAAATGTGGACTTTAATTGAACTTGTTAAGCTGCTTTGACACAATCTACATTGTAAAAAGCGCTATATAAATAAACTTGAATTGAATTGAATTATTATAGAATGAAACCAAAGATCAAAACCTGTCAGCAAAAGGTAAAAAAAACTAAAGCAGACTCCATCCTTAAGGGGTCGCACACCGGATGCGCCGAGCACATGACAGTGGGAAGTAACACACACCGGACATGTGCGTTTGCATGTTATTTAAAATGAAATTATTCAGATGGCGCTCTGTGACGTGGCAGAAATATAGCTGGGCAGCGCAGACAGCTGCCGACTTGCTGCACCGGTGTGCATACTCTGATATAAACCTATGTTTACAATTCTAAAATGCATGGTGCTGCGTGGCGCGGCCATCCGGTGTGCGACCCCCTTTAAGATGGTCTTGCTGCAGACAGTTACAACCCTTTTTGTATCCTTGTTGAAACACACACTGCTAGCGATCGAAGATTTATGTTAATTTGGCAAGCTGAAAGCATTCTGTACTGTACAGGAGTCACAGAGGAGATTGATTGACAATGGTCTACAGCCAATCAGGATGCATAACACAATACACTGTAAAAAAAAAAAAAAGCATGTCAAATTGGCCGCGAAAGGTGAACCGCGTTATAGCGAGGGACCACTGTAGTGTATTTATATATTTAAACAAATAACAATCCATTCATGGAAAAACAGTTGCTATTTACCCACATGAAAAAAAACGATAAATACTACAGTTTTTAAACAACACTATAGTAAAAAACCTGAATTAATCTGTCTGTGTATTTACACTGCTGAAAATGCAACAACTACAGTAATAAAAACAAACCACTCAATACTGTACTACTGTAAGTTTTACTGTACTACTCCAATTATATGCACCAGTTTACTATATAGGAAAAATTCAATTGTATCACAGTATTTATTACAGTTGTTCAGTTCACTATAGTTAATACTACAGTCTGCTGCAGCATTCATTAACAAATGGTTGTTTACGGTTGTAAATAGTATAATTTACACTGAATAATACACTTTACTAATATATGGTATTCATTAAAAATTACTATAGTGTATTTGTTTTCCACTATTGCTGGCCACACAATGTTAATGAGCAATTAGCAGTACAATTAGGCATCTGACCATGGGTTATTAGCCCCACCGGCTGACATGTCACTTGACCTTTATCTCTATTCACAGAGGGAAAAAGAAAGAGAGAAAGGTTTCGAGTAATTGTAGAAAAAAAGAGAAAAAGGCTTATTAAAACCTCCAAGACTGATAAAGAGAGAGAAAGAAAGAGAGACGTACATAGAATGAGATGCATAAAAAGAGTGACTGGACTCCAGACAGAGCAAGAAAATGGCAAAGGAACACAAGAGAGCAAAGTAAAGCTGGAAATAATGGGCAAAGCGGAGAACAGCACTTATCCTGTCTTAATATTCCAGTCCGCTTGTGTGAAGGGAAAGTCTGATGAAGGCAGGATAAAACACACACAGAAACACACACACTCGGTCCACTATGAGTGTCAAACGCACAAACATACACACACCCGCACAATATTCATCATCCGCTGCTGTACAGTTTCTGGGATGTGAAGGTACAGCAGAGGAAATGAAAGTTTTCTCTGTATGATTTTCCTATCTAGACAGAAACACGAGACATGCTGACAGAGACTGCTCGATATGGATTATGAATGTACATGTATAATGCTGATACTGCTGAGCTGTAGATTCTTGAAAAATTTGAAAAAAATATATATATACAGTACTGTGCAAAGGTCTTAGGCCACCACCAACTTTGGGAGCCTAAGGCTTTTGCACAAATCAGTCTATCTAAAAGGTATGAAGCAAGTGCAGGGTCATAACTTTGGGGTGAACTACACTTTTAATATACAAACAGAAGAATATGGGAAATATGTAGACAATATTTAAAGCAAAAATTACTTTGGGAATCAAAAGACTAACATCAAAAGTCTGTTTTTAACATGACCCTTTCAGCACCAAACAACAACTTGAACTTTTTTGTCGAGTCTTTTCTGAAAATATCTGCTATTTAATATCAAGCATCTTTCAGCATTTCTAAGAGTACTTCCTTTGATTTAGCATGTTCTATCCTTCTTTTTCTTTCCTGGTGAATTTTATTCTGCCTATTATATAACCTATACATACGGTATATAAAATTTAGGTCTGGACTCTGTGGAGGACATTTCATGACTGTCTTTGTTTCATCAGCTCTCCAAATATGATTTCATTACATTAGCAGTGTGTTTGGGATCATTATCGTGCTAAAAATAAAACTATTACAAATGAGGTACTTTCTAGTAGGAATTACATGACAAATTAAAACCTGTCTGTACTTTTCAGCATTCACAATCCCATCAACTCAGGCAATATTTACAACAGCTCTGGCAGAAGTGCAGATCAAACCAAGTCAGAAACTCCAGTATGTTTCATTCATTCTTCCATCTTTCTTTAACTCTTTCTTTCATATGTCTTAACCAATTAGACCCCCCCCCCCCCAAAAAAAAGTTCAACTGGAACCTGTATTTTCTGGTTGTATTTTAATCAAGAGAATGAGAAGTAATATATAATGTCATTACACCCTCACTAAAACAACAAATGTAACTGGGGGTCTAAGGCGTTTTCACAGTACTGTATATATTTAGAAACTTCCACAAAAACATTAAGCAGTATGTAAGTTTTAAAATTGTAGAATTTTAAATTAAGCAGACATTCAACACATTTTAATATTTTATGAAGAACCATATGACCCTGTGTACACTAGATTACATAGTAAGTTGACTATTATACAGTAAGGTTTCATTTAATATCAGAGAGTTTATCATGGGCCTCGCAGTGGCGCAGTGGGTGGCGCGTTCGCCTCACAGCAGGAGGGTCGCTGGTTCGAGCGTCGGCTGGGTCGGTTGGCGTTTCTGTGTGGAGTTTGCATGTTCTCCCTGTGTTGGCGTGGGTTTCCTCCGGGTGCTCCGGTTTCCCCCGTGGGTCCAGGGACATGCGGTACAGGTGAATTGGGTAAGCTAAATTGTCCGTAGTGTATGAGTGTGAATGGGTGTGTATGGATATTTCCCAGGGATGGGTTGCAGCTGGAAGGGCATCCGCTGCGTAAAACATATGCTGGATAAGTTAGCGGTTCATTCCGCTGTGGCGACCCCTGATGAATAAAGGGACTAATCCGAAATGAAAATGAATGAATGAATGAATGAGTTTATCATCTCAGAGTTCAGTACACTCAGAAATAAAGAGACAAAATCTGTCCCTGTTACTTTTTCAAAAGTGTATCACTTTTGTACTGTACAGGTGGACATTAGTACATTTAGGGTACATTATTTGTACCTTTAATGTTCACTTTTGCACCTTTGAGGTATTTTTAGTTTTTAGATATTAATATTTAATATAAATTTAGTATATTTTCTTAATTTAAGGACCAGTTAGTAACAAACAAATACCTTTTGAAAAGGTACCGCCCAGTAGGGCTGTGCGATTCATCGAAATCGAATCGCGATTTGAATCATTGCAATTAGCTAATCGCGAGAGGCTGCGATATGAAATGTATATGTATTATATATTTTCCCCCACCCAGAGAAAATGCGTGACTGCCGTCTGTGTGTGACAGTCTTACTAGCCAATTGAGTGAGCACACTTTCGTTCTGCCCAATCAGAATTGTGCAACTGAACCATGCGGAAAGCCCACAATAAAACAAACAAACAGGAAAGCGCAGACAAGTGGGATGATGGCATCTGCCGTTTCAAAAGCATTAATAGATTCATATCAATTCATACCAAACAGCATGTCGGTAATATGGGACTATTTTGGTTTTAAAGTCACAGACACCTAACAAAAACAGGTCATTTGTAAGAGCTGTTGCTGAACTGTTGCCACAGCATGAGGATATACAACAACCAGCACCTAAAAAAGCACCACAGGCGGCTATATGAGGAGTGTCTTTCTAAAAAGTCAACTATAAGTATTGCCAGTGACACTCAATCTAGTAACTAGCAACAGCAAATTACAATTTCAGAGTTTTGTGCAGCTGTTACACCATATGAAAAAAACATCACAAAGGCACCAGGAGATAACTAACGCCATAACTCACTACTGTTTGCTCTAGAGAAACATTTGTGTTTCATTTCTGAATATTTATAAACAAATTTGAATAAAAGTTGGAGTTAAAAAAGGAACTGAAAAGATATTAACTAACACTCACTGCATTTTAGCAGTATGAAGCTACGATACAGAACATTGAGCTGAACATTGAGCTGAAGCTTGACTACAAAATTAAATCGCAAATCAAATCAAAAATGCAATATCTGTTAAAACAATCGCAATTACATATTTTCCCCAAATCGCACAGCCCTACCGCCCAGTGACAGATTTGTCTCTTTATTTCTGAGAGTGTAAACGGATGGCAGTACATAGCGCATAAGTGTTATATTTATATTAAGAGTCTGTTTGTTTTGCTTTGATACCTTTTTTTTTTTTGTAGAAAGAAGAAAGAAGTTGTTTTCCTTATTTAAGGTAAAGTTGTCTTTGCATTTTAATTACAAGTTTAACAACACTTATTTGCAATTAGAGGTCAAACAGCAAAGTCAGAGCAAAGTATTTGTAAATTATGGACCTTTCAGGAGGCTTGGTTTCCATTTGCGAGCTTCTGTTTGGGTAATTAGTCTTATAATTATAATTATTTAACTTATAACTATGATATGACTATTTCTCACTGCTGATTGTAATGCATTAGCTAACGTTTACCAATGACAATTTATTGTTTAATCTTTTTGCAATTTAATTCGTTTGAAAC
>CAIGQW010053418.1:1300979-1327072 GCA_903798125.1 Danio choprae
AACACGGGGAGAACATGCAAACTCCACACAGAAATGCCAACTGGCCCAGCCGGGACTCGAACCAGCGACCTGTGAGGCGACAGTGCTTATATAACAAGATATTTCTCTACATTTATTAGTTCATATAACACAGTATAAGAACAATGCAATATACTTATAATACTATATACTATATATACTATACAGTGCATATAGAAAATTATCATATATGACAGTATTGGTCATTATTATTTCATATTAGTAAATACATTAACCAAGATTCACTAATGAAGCTTTATTGTAAAGCGTGACCCAAATATTTCATCTATATTAGACTGTAGTTATATTTTCTAAATCAAAAGGCAAACAGTAATTAAAACAAAATATTGTTTTACAGTGCAGGTAACTTTTTTGTGTTAAGATGCATTCATAACATATAAAATGTCCATAAAAGTGACTTCAAAACCATTAAAACTCAAGTTTTAACAGAACAAAATATGTGCTTTTATTAAAATAATAAGGTTTACATTTAAGCTTTGAAATCCTTATAATCACTCCTATTACTGTAACCTTGATTTCAGCTTTAAAAAGAGAATAAATAATGAAGGACAATTCTGTTTTTAAGCTGTATCCACCACTATGCCACCAATGCTGTCAACTTAGCTCAAGTTTTTCATTTAAAAGCGCAGTTATTTAGCAGGAGAAACGTGTGCATTTGTATTCACGGCCGCATACTGCATGTCTAAAGGGAATGAAATTAATTCATTCAGATTTTTTCGGGATTACCGACATAATGACAGACCATCTGACTGTTTTATTGAAGAACTGACTGATTGTTTTACTAACCGACTTAAAGAGAAGGTCAGGTGGTTTCACATGGCACAGAAAAGCACGCAAGCTTTATGAATAATGGTGTGTGTCCGCGTCAAACTCACGGCGTCCTGCTAGATGTATTTTCTGAAAGTACAATGCACATAAATGACACACAATATAATTATGGCAAAATATCAATGAGTATCACACTAATGAAACTAAGGAATTAAAAGGGTTACGCTTATGAATACACTCGGCATGAGGCTGATTGAAAGCACTTCATTATCCATTTGCATTAACGGCCTGATTGTGTTCCATGTATCAATCTGATTGTCACAGTAAGACTAAGGCCAGTTTGTAGGTGTGTGTTTGCCGGGGAAGTCTGATTGTGCTTCTGACCTGTAAAGACCATGCTTAATTTGACTTACAACAAACACTCTTTATAGGCAGGCAGCAGCACAACTATTGTTATTTACTGTACAAGAAGTGAGCAAGAAACTTAACCAAAGACATAGAGGAGGAGGAACACGTGATTTGGAAACATAAAATCTGATATACAGTGGTCCCTCACTTAAACGCGGTTCCCCTTTCGCAGCCTCTCAGTTTCGCAAACTTTTTTCGTGCAATTTGACATGCTTCCCACATAGCAAAACATCTCTGGCCCAGCTCTGGCCCACACAACCAGCTTTTGCTTGGCCCACATGCTGTGGTAAATTTCGGTACATGACTGGACCAAGTCTGGCTTCTAGACAAGGGCCAAACATGGACCATATCTGGGCCAAGTCTCAGCCAAGTTAATAACCCATAACTGGGCCTGAACTGGGCCAGATTTGTTGGTGTGTCACGACTGCACTGAAATTGATAAACCCATAAATCATGCGCTTTAGGCATGCTATGTGCGTGCTTTTTCTCAAAGCGACCTGATTGGTAGAATTTGTTTTCCTTTATTCAAAAATTTAAAAAAGTATTTAAATGTGGGTCAAGATAGGCCAAACTTACATGGCCCACATATCCATTATTAGCATCTGGGCCAAAAACTACAGTTCACTTGACATCTGGCCCAAGTATTGTTTGCCGCCATAAAGATGGTGCCACCTCTGCCAATCCTGGGCCACGTATGGCCCACATGCTGTATGCCAGTTCTGGATGAATGCTTGCTGTGCCAGAATTCTTTACTACTTGGGTTTTTTTCTACAGCGCATTGTGCATCCTGATTAGCACATTGTTCTGCGTCCTGATTGGCTGTAGACCATTGTCAATCAATCTCCTCCGTGGCGTGTCTCATGTACAGTACAGAATGCATTCTGCTTGCCAAATTTACCAAAGTGATGTACTGTATGTTTGAAAGTTTTCTCCCCACAATGTCGACGAAACGTTCAGCACTGTCAAAGGCACCTGCGGAAGCACCCAAAAGGCAGAGAAAGATGCTAACCCTTGCACAAAAAGTTGGACTTCCAGACATGCTAAAGGAAGGTAGAAGTTTTGTGGCTGTAGGGCGCCATAACGGAATAAACAAATGAAGATCAAATGGTTTTGATCTTTGGCTTCATTCTATAATACTGGACTTATTTTTCTACGAAGGTTTGAACGTTGAGAGTGTTTAAACAAGAGAGAAAAGTGTGAAAATGCTAATGCCTTTCTGAGAAAAGTGTATAAAGTGTGTAGTGAGGGGTTTTACAGCCTTAAAACATCTATAATTGTAAAAAATAAAGCTGTCTACTTTGTGGATTTTGCCTATTGCGCCTAACGTAACTCCTGCGAATAATGAGGGACCACTGCATTTGGTGATTTACTTACTAATACTTTACCAATTACTAAGACAGTAAAGCTGTTATATGTTGATATTCTCCCCGCTGCTGGTTGGTTTGAGTCTAGAAATTAGACATTTTATTTTATGTATTTATTTTGAATGAAATTAATTTACATCCAGTGTAAACCATAAAAGACACAGTGTATTATTAATATTTTTTTGTATTATTCAAAGGTGTTTTAACTGCATTTATTGTGTATATTTATTATATGCATATATATATATATGTTACCGGCAATGTGTGAAATCCCGGTATTGTATAGAATGCCTAGGAAATGTATAGAATGCCTGATGGTTTTATGCAAAGTTTTTGTAAATATTTTACATACTTTTCCTAGGCACAAGTATCATTTAGGCAAAGTGTCAGAAGAGCAATTTTTGGTAACTGGTTTCGGTTAAAAAAAAACACTCCCTTCCAATATGGTCACACAACAATCCACGGGGAAACGTTATGGGAGAGCATCTGTGGAACCTCAGCCGGATAATATACACTGACGTTGTGAGAAGAATTATGACAATATTGTCTGTGATGTGGTAGTGGAACCTCGTACCGGCAATACGCTGTTTTGCAATAACGTTCAACACTCACATGCTTCAATTGCCATCATCAAACAATGACCCAAGCACCACCACCAACATCAGTGGCGGGAAAAATGGCAGGGGTAGGCCAGTTACATAATTAGTTTTTTTAATATATAACAATTTACAATAAGGTTGTATTAGCTAATGTTAGTTAATGTGTTTAGGAACATGAATAAACAATTACCAATACATTTATTACTGTATTTATTTGCTTTGTTAATGTTAGTTAATGGAAATAAAGTTGTTCATTGTTAGTTCTTGTCATCTCACAATGCATGAACAAATTTTAACAAGCACAAATTGGGTTTTTAATAACGTATTGGCAAATGTTGAAATATGATTATTAAATGCTGTACAAAAATGGTTTATTATTAGTTCATATTAGTAAATACAACAACGAACACTAATTAAACATTGTGACCATATGTTATTATTAAATTCTTTCATTCATATTCATTTATTTTATTTTTATTTCTTCCTTTTAAGTAGCTTTTTTTATGTAACGGATGATGTCATGGAAGAAAACTACCAACATATTTCCTGCAGATTTCATTTCCATTACACTTCTGAACTGGATGTGTCAAAAAATATATATATAAATAAAGAATTGAGCTACCCTGCTGTAAAAAAACCCAAAAAACACCCAATTACCCAAGCTTATGCTGGTTTGAAGACCAAACATGTCATAATGAATTCCGGGATTGCAATACTATCTACTGTAGATATGCAGCTCGCTGGTTTTAGGTACTTACAAACCAAGTAGCATGTCTGAGCGTCTCATTGAAAGAAAGAAAGAAAGCGGACAAAACTAAAAATAATTACAACCACACTGAAAACCAGAGTAATTCAAGCACACAGCCCAACTTCTGAGATCAAAGGAACGCATTGCATGAGCTGATACAATATGAATGATAAAAGTACAAAGACTTGTTTCACTTTACGCAGCAAGGAGAAAAGGGGCAGTTTGATATGCTACTCACCATTACAGAAAAGCCAAGTAAACAGCAGACAGGCCTGCAAGTCTGGTCACCATAGAGATCCAAGTGTATCTGCAAGTAGTAGAGGGAGAAAGAGAGAGAGAGAGAGAAAGAGAGAGAGAGAGAGAGAGAGAGAGAGAGAGAGAGAGAGAGAGAGAGAGAGAGAGAGAGCTATGGAACTCTCCGCTCACCTTTAAGTGTGTCTCTCTCTTTCTATATTTCTCTCTCTCTCTGACCTACAATCACATTGGGAAGGGGACTACTTTGGGTGGAGACAGGAGGTCCCAATAGTTTGATACGTTCCCATGGAAACAGAGGAAGAACCAAACACAGAGTAAAGAGGAGTGAAAAAAGGGAATAAGAAGGGAAAAATACTCTGATATCTAAGGGAGCGAATGGCAGACTGTGCGCAGACACCACACACATACACACAGTCTGCTCAGAAATACATTCGGCCATTGTGAATTATGAAAGAATAAAAGCAAATGAACTGGTGAATCCGGGGTCGAGATAAGTAAAGGGCTAGTAGCACCAGACCTGCTGTTTATTTGAACTGTTTGGATATTCTTGGTAGTTCCAATAAGACTGAATTTTAAAGCCACAAATCATCATTATAAAATGAAGACAAAGAAAGCGGAAAATAAATATTGTAAATATAATACAGAAAAAATGTACAATGATAATACAGTAAATGCGGTGGCCAAGAGAGCTCACATGCACTGCAAGTGAAGAAAAACAAAAGTCGGTAGAAAAACACTAACAAATAATAATAATAAAAAACAGCGCACAACACACAAATGTGTTAGGGAGACCCCAAAACGTGACGCCCCCAACTGCTTCCTGTTTATAGTCTGATCTGTTTAGGAGATCTGAGAGGTGAGTTATTGTTTTTGTTGTTGTTCATTTTAACATCCTGGTTATACATATTTTTGCCACAAAAAACCCTCACTTCTCACGACAACATTGCTGACTATAAACAGGAAGCAGTTGGGTGCGTCACTTTTTGGGGTCCCCTGACACATTTCTGCTGTGGTCTCCTCTTTGGCTGTTCTTGATAGTTTCTGTAAGACTGTAGAATTTTTAAGCCACAATCGGTAATTACAAAATGAAGACAAAGAAAATGGAAAATAAATATTGTAAACTACGGTGGCCAAGAGAGCTCACAAGCACTGCAAGTGAAGAAAACATGCAAAACACTAGCAAATAAAAAAACAGCTATCAATTTGACAACACACATGCATGAACGTACACGCACCCAACTACTTCCTGTTTATAGTCAGATATGTTTATAGGAGATCTGAGATCCCTGTATAGATTTCTGAAGAGCGCGAATTATGTATTTATGTATTATGAATTACGTGTGGCTGCATTTCATCCTTTAAATGAACGCTACGGGGTGGTATCACGCCGCAGATGGCTTCTGTTTCTTTTCGTGCTACCAGCTGACCGCTTACCTCAGTGTGGACAGCTTTTCTGCTGTTACCAGTTTGCCCAGTGGCCCGCTGCCTATGTCAGCGGATTTGAGACGCACAGCAGAGTTGACCGCAACGGAGTTCGAGTCTGGTGAAGAACGGTTCCAGAAAGCAGGTAAAACAAAAACAGAAGTCAAAAAATAAAATAAACAAGTAAATAACGGGCTGAGAACGTGGTAAGATTTGAAATCGTGGTAAAAGTCAGGCTGCAGCGAGGGCTTTTCTTTTTCTGGATTGCTTTTGAAAACACTATCGGCTGGATTTAGGGAAGTGGGTGGGCGGGTCAATCAGTACTTTTGAAAACACTATCGGTTGGGTTAGGGAAGGGGGTGGGTGGGGGTGTCGGTTGGTCAGTCGAAAGCAGTCTCACACTGTCCAGAAATGTATGCAGGGATAAGTATCAATATTGAGCCTGGGTTGGTTTATTGTTGTTTTGTTTTTTACGTCCTGGTTGTGGTGTTGTTGTTTGTATATTTTTAGCCAAAAAATAAACAAACAAAAAAACACTCATCTCTCAGATCTCCGACAACATTGTTGACTGTAAACAGGAAGCAGTTGGGTGCGTCACTTTTTGTGGTCTGCTCCATTGGCAGCGTGTTTACAGTGTGTATTTTCATGTGTTGTGAGAATTTGCACGTTTGTGTGTTGCCAAATGGATGGAAGATTTATTTTTTCCTCAATTTGTTAGTATTTTTCTATTCAAGTGTTTTCTTGCAGTGTGTTTGAGCCTTCTCGGCCCCTGTATATTAAAACAAATACAGTGCTCAACATAAATGACTACACCCCATTTTGAAAATAAACATTTTTATCCATTTCTCAGTGAATATAGGTAATATATATTGTTGCAGTTGAACAAAAAAAAGTTTATTTAACGGATATATTTATTAAAATAATCATTTAGTCACCGAACATCTTTAGAAATAGAAAGATAATACATTTAAATTCATGTGAAATATAGGGGGGAAGGGGGGGGATTACAAACTACAAAATGTCAACTAAATTTTATACATTTTTTGCTTCTCTTGAATTTTGCTCTTTTTCATTTTTTTTTTATTTAATATTTTTCTATAACATATAAATTTGTGTGTACTTATTATGGACCGTTATCGTAAGTTATTTTGTCAGATAAGCTCCAGATTAGTCTTCAGTACTGACTAATCTTATGAATATGCACAAATATAATATTGTATAGCTTCCTGTAGAAAATATGAATTTAAATGAGAGATTTGTGTCTACTCATATATGTTGAGCACTTTATAATTGGCAAGCAATTAAAAACAAAGTATAACGCAAATAGAAACGAGTCATTTGTAAAAGAAATTCTGTAATCAAAAGGCTTGACTCTTACACTTTCATGCTAAAAACATGAATAATTGGTGAAACAAATTGAGGTTTATTTAATTGCAAACATGTTAGCCCAGCATACTACACAAAAATAAAAGATTGTCCTTCAAAAGCTACACTGCTACAATCAAACTACAATTGTGTGCTTTCACATTAACCTTTTTTCTAGACAGAGACAATCATTTCTCTTTTTAAAGTAGGCAAATATTCTGGGGTAATTTAGAGTAGCATTCTTGCATCATTACTAATTGTTTATTTTTTTAAATTCTACCCTAATTTTTTACTATTTTTGACAAAGTATATGACTATAATCATCATTGCTGTGATGTCATCATATACAATATGACACCATTACTGTACTATTACTGTACAACAGTAACTGTGGATTTTCATAATCTCAAACTAAATATTGAGTCACTTATGGATCCTGCAAGAGCTTCTCATAAAACACATTAAAGAGGGTTTAAACTAGAGCATGGCAAACCACAGTCGCAAGGTGCTCTTCATTGCCATCTGCCTATTTGGTGAGAACACTTTTAGCCTAAAAGCATGCATAAATTTGTATGTTTTTTTTACGCTTGACGATGAGATTGATGCATACTCGATTAGATGTTCAGATGTTAATGCATTTATTTTTCGTGTAAATATGCTAACTGTTTTCTGCAGGATGCTGCACACCGCACTAATTTCAATAAGAAAAAGAACAGCTCAAGGTTGCAAGGATTCGGATGGATAGTTGTCAGCACTGTCTTTCAATAGAGGATTTAATTTAATAATTGTTTTGATCTAGCTTTGATTTTCTTTGTCTGTATGTTTCTCACACTGAATCAAAACCTTAAAGCTAAAATAAAATCCAAATTGCCCTTATTTATGTTCCCAATGCACATTTCCTGGTGTTATCTGGTAACTCATTGGTGCAATATTACATTACTCCACTGGTGCAATGCTAACATTCATTCATTCATTTTTCTTTGGCTTAGTCCCTTATTTATAAGGGGTCACCATAGTGGAATGAACCGACAACTTATCCAGCATATGTTTTACACAGTGGATGCCCTTCCAGCCGTAACCCAGTACTGGGAAACCCATACACTCTCACATTTACACACACAAACATACACTATGGCCAATTTAGTTTACCCAATTCACCTATAGCTCACGTCTTTGGATTGTGGGGGAAACCGGAGCATCCGGAGGAAATCCACGCCAACACGGGGAGAACATGCAAACTCCACAGAGAAATGCCAACTGGCCCAGCTGGGACTTGAACCATCGATCTTCTTGCTGTGAGGCGACAGTGACTACAACTGAGCCACAGTGCCGCCCTGCAATGTTAACAATACAACATTAATATTTAAATAGAAGCAGAACCATCATTTTATCATTACATTTAGATATGTCAACCACTAGGTTTCAATCCTAGATACACTGTAAAAATACTGGGTTCCACACAATTGATTTGTGTTTAAACAGCATGAAGAAATTAAGTTAACTTATTAGTTTTTTACAAACATAAGTTGATTGAACATTAAAACGATTAAGTTGTCCCAAAAAAAATCAAGAATTGTGGCTCAGTGGTTAGCACTGTCAAGGTCGCTGGTCCGAGTCCCGGCTGGGCCAGTTGGCATTTCTTTGTGGAGTTCGCATGTTCTCCCCGTGTTTGCGTGAGTTTCCTCCAGGTGCTCCGGTTTCCCCCACAGTCCAAAGACATACACTATAGGTGAATTGAATAAAGTAAACTGAATAAAGTGAATTGACCATAGCGTATGAGTATGTGTGTGAATGTTAGAGTGTATGAGTGTTTTCCAGTACTAGGTTGTGGCTGGAAGGGCATCCGCTTCGTAAAACATATGCTGGAATATTTGGCGGTTCATTCCGCTGTGGCAACCCCTGATAAATAAGGGACTAAGCTGAGAGAAAATGAATGAACAAACATCAACATTATTTTTTGAGTGTACTGCATCTTTAAATTTTAAGAAGCAAGCTCATTGGCTGCTGAGGCCACAGCAATCGATCACCTGCACCATTGCAGATTCAACGGAACTTATCATTCTGTGCGCCGAATAGTTTCATGATAAAACTTGTACGTCTTTGTGCTTCTGTTCAAAATTCTTGGCCAAAAATACCTAAAAGATATCTCAGAGCATCTCTTTCAAAGCGGCACGTCTCCAAATGATTTCATCTGTGATAAACCGGTGACCTCCAGGGACAATGAAACAGACTGTGAGACAGAGATAAAAAAAGGGGAATTAGACAGGAAAAGGAGGAATAAAGAGAGGCAAACAGGAACACAGCCTCCAAAAGGCTTGAGAGAGAACTATTCTTTTTTTTAATATTTCTGACAGTGTTTCATCAGAGCAGTCCGGAGAGCCCAGAGCCTTTTATTAAAGTATGAAACTCTTGTCAAACATTTCAAAAGCAAAATGGTGCGCACACACAGAAAATTACTGCTCAGCTGAGAGTAGGGGGAAAAAATATACAGTTCATTGACTATGAAAATGTTAAAAGATAAAAATAAAAAAACAGAGCAGCATTGTGCAACGTTTCCCTTATTAAATGATTCCGGCTTAAGCATAATTACATGTTAACATTAAAAGCACAAATGTTTTGACTCATCTCATTAGCGGTGTTGCCATTACAGTCAATAAACGACTCTATTTCAATGCGCTCACGGTTTGCCATGGCAACCTCATATCGAGTATTTTCCAGACGCTGCCAAGAGCTTCCTCTCTTTTTTGTGCGTGTTTTTTTTTTATGTTCGCCACGAGAGCCGAAGCACTGTCCTCTCATTACTATGACACTTTGCTTTCGGCTACATCCAAAACAGGTCATTCTCCTTAACAGCAAAGGGACACATCGTTTGCCGCCATCAGGTAAAAGCCAGCGATCTGAGGGAGCCACAAGCGTGGCGGGAAAAAAAAAAAACAGAGTGTATACGGCGGAGTCTGAGCGGTCATTAAGAATTTAGGCGGCGTTGAGCAGGCTTGTGGAGGTCTATAAAAGATGCAAAGAGGAGAAGTAGCAGCTCGGAGCTCATTACTCCAGCTGATCAGATTTCCTGTTCTGGTTTGTTCATGACGCCACCAGGCTCGCAGCAGGACGGCCCAACAAGATTTAGATAAGATCAAACCTGGCCGTACATTCACCAAAGGATCACTCACATTCTGTTCTGTACTTTTTTTTGCACTAGCTGGATCCTTATGGATTTGGGATAAAAAGGGTGTGCTTCTTATTAGGACAGGAATATAACTGTGTATTGAATCATCAGGCCTCTTATGAGTAAAGAATTACTCAGGATAATCAGTATTTTTTGTTAACCTTAAAGGCATAGTTTATTTTAAAAAAAAAATGTACTGTACTCAATATTTACTCACGCTCAAGTGGTTATAAACCTTTATGTGTTTCTTTCTTCTGTTAAACAGAACAGAAGATATTCTGAAGACAGCTGGAAACCTGTAACCATTGACTTCTGTAGAAGGAAAACAAATACCACAGAAGTCAATGGTTACAGGCTTTCAGCATTCTTCAGAACATCTTTTTTTCTGTTCAACAGAAGAACAAAACTCAAACAGGTTTTGATCAAGTGAAGGATAAGTAAATGATTTTTCATTTTTGGGTTAACTATCCACTTAAAGCATGATAAACGTACCTGAGAAGAAAGTTTTTGGAGAATATATTAAGATATTAACATATTTCAATCATCTTTCTTACTAGATGGCTTGTTTTTTAATAGCTAACTTTATTTTAAGGAAAGAATGACTGAAGTAATGACACGCATAACAATAGTAACACAAATTAATGAACCTTATATCTAGTACTGGAAGAAAAATCTATAGAACAAACGAATTACAGAATGAATGAGCAAATGCACCAAAGAATAAATAAAGAAACAAACCACAGAACAAACTATAAAATGAACAAACAATAAAATAATCCCTGCAGCAGGTGCAATGATATTACACTGATTCTAGGGCTTGGTGCTGGGGACTATTTTCTTGCACGGTGTAATATCATTGCGTCTGCTGCAGAAAAGAAAATAGCACCTTTTCATTTTCCATCGGTCTAAGTACACAATGCAACTACAGAAATGTCAAGCTTTAAATAAGAAAATGATTGAAAATCCTCAGACATTTGAGCGACAAGCTAATGGTCTAATCTGATTCAATAATCTATGCTAAACGAAGCTAAAAGTGCTCCCGTCAGATCCAGAGATTGGATGAATTGGGACTGCACAATATATCATTTCAGCATTGATATCGCAATGTGATCATTCGCAATAGTCACATCGCAGGATGTGCAACGTTGAGTTTGTATTAGAATTTATCATTTGCATGTGTTTTTCAGGTCTGTGACTGTATAGTGTTTTTAAAAGCATTCAGGCATGAGAAATGTTACCGTTTGTAACTTTAATGACGATTCATTTTATTAAACTATTTGTAATCACTGTACCTGAATACTGTTTGACATGGAAAATTATAAAACACTGTTCATTCCAATCGTATATATTTTTTTTATTGTATTAAGAGATGTTTATTAGATTTTATGCAGATGCACTCCCACTGCAGAATCATTTGCAATTCTTTTCAAATAGAGATATTCAAGTAATCTGGTGGAATTGATTTTATATCACAATATACTGTATATCGCAGAATAACAAAAATACCGCAATGTTAGATTTTTCGAAAAAAAATGGTGAAATCATTTGTTTAACTGTTCAATTTTAGGTGAGTTGTAAAATATATAGGAAAAAAAACTGAAGTTTAAGTGGTGTTTGTAAGGAAATGGATGCAAGGCAGAGAGCAGATGTTTGCAAAGCATACAGCGCTCTCTGGTGTAAAAAAATACACCCAAAATTAATTCCAGTTTTAGTATATGTATTTTTAAAATCTCAGAATCTATTCCTTGAATGGTTTTTCGCCCTATCTTTAGATGGATGGAGATATAGATAGATAGACAGATCAGATGTAATAAACCTTAGCATCATGTACAACACACAACTTAAATCAAACAGGCCAGCTAGTTCTAAATATGTTTGGTAAAATGCTTTATTTTGCTTAACAAGGTCTCCATCAATTTTGCTAAAATTCTACAGTTTAATTCGGGGAAACTAGCCACCAAAATGAACATGTACCAGCTTAGAGCAACAAACAGGTACTAGTTTAGCTCAGTTGTCAATCAGTGGTAAAACCTATAATTGTAAAAAATCTGTCCAATTTAGTTTGCTGTAGAAAAGTGTGATGAGGAAGAAGCTGTTTCAAGGATATGGGAAATAGCTTGCCTGCTAATAGCCGCTATCACATTGAAACTCAGCGGCATTAGCTTAATGAAAGTACACAGTGGTGCAGGGTTGTCCATACTCGGCTGAGAAACACATTCGGCGACTACTCGCTTTTAATCTGTGTCACTGATCCCTTACAATCCATCCAATCCCTCTGGACATGCCGGAGCGTGACTAGCCTATCAAATTAATTAGCTAGCCGTACAACACAGCGTTAGCTATAGCTGTGCACCTAAGCGCTCTCTTATTAAGCCGAAAACAGAACTGCGGCTCAGACAAAAGCAGCACTGAAGGGTACGCCAGCTCTGACTGATGCTCACGAGGGGTGAAGTTTATTTAACAAAAACACAGTGGGGTGAGGACAAAGTTAGCGCAGTGTAAACAACTGTTAGCGTTCATTAAGCCACTGTTTGTTCAGCAGAGATAAAAAAGGGCACTGGGGCAGGCTTGGACTGAGGAACACAGCACGATTATTATTCATTTCAGATCCAAGCAAAGTTACTGCCCTCTCACGACTTTCTAAAAGCAAAAAAAACAACAAAAAAAAAACAGGAAAAAGGCCAGCAGGAAGATAGATTGAGCGAACAGCCTTAGCTAAAGCTTCTGGCAGCTTTCATTGGAATAGGCTGGAAGGTGACATGCTGAGTAAAGAGCTGGATGGTGTGAATAAATGAGCCGGGGAAGAACAGAGAGAAGAAGACTAATAGGAAGGAGAGGATGTGCTCTAGTTTGAATGAACATTAACCAGGTGAGATGACGAGCCTCTCCGGTTTCAATTACCTGCCTTAATAAGAGAGATGAAGAGGTTTGTTTTGGGGTAAATAGAGGAAGATGAGAGATACCGGGGGCAGCAGGAAACTCTCAAGAGAAAAACATCTCAATGGCATCCATTACTGCTTGTTTACCACCACATTTGCTGTATTTGCATCTGGGTTTTTGCTATGTATCTGGGTATAAAATGTCAGATTGTTCTTGGATTTTCATTGGATGCTGCTGATGTTACAGTAAAGGTTCTTATGATGAAAATATTACTGGATTGACTCCTTAAGGCACCATACACTGTAAAAATGCAGGGTTCCACACAATTTATTCGGGTTGTCCAAACACAAAGTTAGCTTATTAAGTTAGCTTAAACAATTTAAGTGGACTGAACATACAACAATTAAGTTGTCACAAACAAAAATCTCCAGAGGTGTGTTGTTCAGCTCATTTTACATAAGTAGTATGAGTGTACAGGCTACTTTATAGGCAGCTTAAATTCTGTCTATAAACAATAACACAAAATCCAATCAAGAAATTCAAAAGATGACAAACATGAACAGGTAAAACAAATTAAAAAGGAAAATAACAAAGTGAAAAAAGGGTAACACTTTAGAATAGGGAGCAATTTTCACGATTAACTAATGGCTTATTACCTCACTATTATTAGGATATTGGCTGTTAATTAGTACTTATAAAGTACAAATTCAGCATGATCTTATTCTGCATCCCTAATCCAACCCAATACCTAAATCTAACTACTACCTTAATAATGTTCAATGTTTAAGCAGCAAATTAGGAGTTTATTGGAGTCATAGTTTGCTAAAAACAAGAATTGTGCCTTAAAAAATTTTATTAAAAGCTATATTTAAAAAATGTAAATAAAAAAGTAACATCAAAATTGGTAAGGTAAAAAATGTAAATAAAAAATAAATAAATATATAAATATTTAAGTTGCAACACCCAGAATACTATAAAAAAAACAGCATACCATAGCAACCATATATAAACACATTAGCAACAAAGGTGTTTACTTTGTTTCTTAAGTTTCTTTGTGGGTCCACAAATATAAATAAGATAAATTTATACTATTTATGTCAAATCTCAATATAATTATATACAATATTATTTTGTTTTATACAATTTGTATGTGTATGTACGCATGTATGCATGTATGATGTAATGAATCCATGTCTTCTGCCAACAAAAGTAGTTGCTTTCCCAGTTTGCAATATTTTAAAACTGCTTTGGTTGGAAGAAGAGACTGATTAACTATATAGTGTATTTCTCACATTCACCTGCCTGCAAGGCAAGCAAAAGAGTTACCCATTTAAATGAACCCAGCAACAAAGAATTTGTCCTTGAGCTGCTGAAAGTTCTCACAGGCAGACTGACAATATAGTCACCCGTTACCTGATCAAAGGTGTCTCTGTTGTATATTCTCACATACAGCTAATCAACATTTTCAACAGATTAAAATCTAAAATCAATGAGACAGTCACATAAGATGATTCATTCATTCATTCATTCATTCATTCATTTTCATTTCGGCTTAGTCCCTTTACACAGCGGAATGAACCGCCAACTTATCCAGCATATGTTTTACACAGCGGATGCCCTTCCAGCTGCAACCCATCTCTGGGAAACATCCATACACACCCATCCACACTCATACACTACGGACAATTTAGCTTACCAAATTCACCTATAGCGGATGTCTTTGGACTGTGGGGGAAACCGGAGCACCCGGAGGAAACCCACACCAACACAGGGAGAACATGCAAACTCCACACAGAAACGCCAACTGACCCAGCCGAGGCTCGAACCAGCGATCAGCGACCTTCTTGCTGTGAGGCGAACATGATACCCACTGCGCCACTGTGAGGCCCCCACATCAGATGATGTCAAAGCTATTTACCAGCTCCTGTAATGGAGCAAAACTGTCTTTTTTTCTATTTTCCTGTGTTTCCAGTGCTTCGTATGAGCAGAACTCATGAATAATGGGAAAAGCTATTATTTATGCATAAAACACTGTGTAAAACATTTTTTGAGGTTTGATTAATGTTGTCTGATGATCAATTTAATGTTAATTTTCAAATAAATAAAGCAAAAAATTTACAAATTAATCAAAGGTTGGAAGGACGGTGGGACAGAAAGATTAGGCTAATATTTGCCACCTATTTGGCAGAGCATAAATGATTGTCAACAGTCTACAGGTGCTGAACCTTTAAACCTGAAAATGTATTGGTCTGTAGGTTTAGTGGAGCACACATTTGGTGGCTGCTGTTTAATAACTGAGGGTCTCATTAACAGCTGCACTGTATTATGGGGCCAAGCTTCTAGTAATTGATGTTGCTGGATGAGACTGTAAACACTTTATTCCAAATCGCCCCCTATACCCTCATTCACTATTTCCTACATTAGTCCACTAATAAAAGTCCACTTAAAAGCGTGAATGAAAACGAATGAGTGGATTCGAACACAGTGTGTACTGGAATGCGATGCCGTTTTGTTTGTGCTTTGCTCAGACAGATAAGATTTCCACCTTCTTGCTGATCTATAAGTAATGAAACAAAGTATTTTTATTTATGACATTTATACAAATGTTAATTTAAAGCAACACTCCACTTCACAACACAACAGGCTCAAGTCCCAGATTTAAACAATTGAGTTTTATCATTTTTTAATCAATTCAGCCAGTCTCTGGGTCAGGTTGGAGCTTAGCTTAGCATAAAGGCTAGGAACTATACTCTCATTCTGGCGTAATAATCAAGAAACTTTTCTGCCGTATCATGGCTGCAGCAGGTGCAATGATATTACACAGAAGCTGAAAATAGTCCCCAGCTAGGTAACAGCGCTGCGTAATATCAATACCAAGGTACAGCAGCAAAGTTCCTTGATTATTATGCCAAAATGAGAGTTCCTAGACATGTTGCCCTAGAAAATAGCAACCTTTTATTTTCTGTCAGTCTTAGTATGATACAACTACAGAAGAGTCAAGTCAATAGGAATATTTTGAGAGAGATGCAAATCGTTTAATCCAATTCAATGATTTATGCTAAGCTAAGTGCTCCCGCCAGACCTGGAGATCGGCTGAATGTATTGAAAAATAGTAAAACTCAACTGTTTAACTATAGGAGACTTGTAAAATTAGCCTGTTTTTTGTGGGAAATTCAAGGTAAGCACGCAAACGTTCACAATGCATTATGGGTATTCTCAAGCCGTTACATATACAATGGTTGTGCACTCATTATTGTGATGTATTATAGAATTGATTGAGTGCACTTCAGAATGTCCACTATGGTTTCGGACACCACTACAAATGACTGCTTCCTCAAACAGTGCACTATTTAAGGGTTTAGAGGTGATTTCGGATATACCCTCTGACTCGATTCCTGCTCACTTTAACAAGCTCTTCAGATACACCATACTGCACATCCAGGCCCAGCGTGACCATCATTCTGAGTCAATAAACCGCTTGTAAACAAACCTGTCATATAACATTAGGCTTGAAAAAAAAGTACTCTAGAGAACAGCATTATTGTTTATATCACTACCCCGTTGATTAGGTACATCTGCTCAAATATGGACGAAGGTTAAAAAAAGTTGGTCATACTATATTTTTAACATACAATACACGCTATTAACAAACCATTAAAGGGGTAGTTCAACAAAATCTGAACATTTGTGTCATTCTTTACTGATCATTCACGTGTCACATACCTGTTAGAGTTTCTCTCCTATGTTAAACACAAATGAAGATATTTAGAAAAATGCTGAAAACCTGTAACCATTGACTTCCATAGTATGTGTTTTTCCTGCTATGGAAGTCATTGGCTACAGGTTTGTTACATTTCTCATTGTTTAAAATATCTTATATTATGTTCAACAGAGAAGAAATAAACTCATAAAGGTATTAAACGGGTGGAGTAAGTAAATAGTGATTAAATTTACATTTTTGGACGAACTATCCCTTTAACTAAGGCTTTTAGCTCAATAAACTACTACTTTGTTGCTTATTAATAGTTAGTAAGGTAGTAGTTAAGTTATATATTAGATATGATTATGGATGTAGAATAAGATCATATTTTATAAGTACTAATAAACGACTAAAATCTTAATAATATGCAGGTAATAAGCCAGAAGTTAATAGTGTGGATTGTTACTTAAACTCAAGTGTTACCAAAAAGGTAATCTATTTTAGAGTGTAGCATGACAGAAACTGTCAAATAGAAATCTGGCATCTACTGATCCCACATCTTGAAATTGAGCAAGCCAAATGAAAAGGCATTAAGTGTTCCCACCACTTCTTCTTGCTCAGCACATGCCATGTGGCCGATGTTTGAGAATCTATCCAGACAAACAGACAGAAGACTCGTCTCTGAACACAAGCAGCAGCAGGACAGAGTTTGGCCTCGTCTGTCTCTCACTCTTGCCCTGCAGGCTACAACACAGACACACAAAGCAAGAATGAGGACAGAGAGAGAGAGAGAGAGAGAGAGAGAGAGAGAGAGAGACGCCTAGCAGACAAACAAAGTGAAATGAGATTTAATAGAGAAGCATAATGTCTACAAAGACAGAAAGAGAGCACTGGAGAAGTAAATTTCTTGATTTTTTTTTTATCCTAGAAGAGACAATAGCAATAAGAGAAAATGTGAAACATAGACATTAAATGCAAATAAATAAATAAAATTGTATTAGTATTTATTGTTTACCTTTCAAATTCGATCGATAATTCATCTTTCATAATCGAAAAGCGATTAGTTGACTTTACTTAAAAAAGAGAGTAAACTCATTGCCTTATAATTATTAAGTAAACAAACTGTGTGCATAATTATAAAAGTTAATGGATTTACTGACTTTTTCAAACTAAAATCAACTTGTTGCTTTTAAGGCAATGGGTTTACTCAGTTTTTTAAAGTAACTAATCAATTTTTACAGTGTATTGTATTATTATGTATTGCTTACCTTTTAAATATTAGAAACTATTTTCCATATATACATGTATAACACTTCCCAGAGATGGGTTGCAGCTGGAAGGGCATCCGCTGCGTAAAACATATGCTGGATAAGTTGGCGGTTCATTCCGCTGTGGCGACCCCAGATTAATAAAGGGACTAAGCCGAAAATGAAAATAAATGAATGAATGAATGAATACATGTATAACACATATAAATAGAGTGAAGGGTAAATATGCATTTGACAGACAAATAAATGCATGGGTGGATGGATGAATGGATGGATGGATGGATGGATGGATGGATGGATGGATGGATGGATGGATGGATGGATGGATACATGGATGGATACACGGACGGGTGGATGGATACACGGACGGACGGACAGATGGATGGATAAATACACAGATGGATGGATGGATAAATACATGGATGGATCGATGGATGGATGGATGGATGAATACACAGATGGATGGATGGATGGATGGATACATGAATGATACATGGATGGATGGATCGATAGATGGATGGATAAATACATGGATGTATGGATAAATACATAGATGGATGGATGGATGGATGGATAAATGTATAGATGGATGGATGGATGGATGGATGAATAAATACATGGATGGATGGATGGATGGATGGATGGATGGACGGATGGATGGATAAATACATGGATGGGCGGATGGATGGATAAATACATGAATGGATGTATGGATGGATGGATGAATAAATACATGAATGAATGGATGAATGGATAAATACATGGATGGATGGATGGATAAATACATGGATGGGTGGATGGATGGATGGATGGATGGATGGATGGATGGATGGATGGATGGATGGATGGATGGATGGATGGATGGATGGATGGATGGATGAATGGATGGATAAATACAAGAATAGATGGATGGATGGATGGATGGATAAATACACGGATGGATGGATGGATAGATAAAACATGGACGGACGAACAGATAGACAGATAAGACAGACAGACAGATTTTATATTAGAACAGCTATAATTGTTCTAATTATCATTAATTATTGTTAAAAAACGATTGTATTTACCTTAAAAGACTTAACTGTCATGTATTTTTATTCCAAAAATGTACAGCTTTTCCACACCACCATTAGCACTTTTTTCTTCTCCTTTTTGAACCGCCATGTCCTTCAATAACACTCTATTTACTAAGCTATATTATATTGTGAGAAGTTACACAAAACATCCTCGCAGGACTCTACAGGACAAACTGTCCTTCACCTCCAGGAAACTGCAAAATTAAAAAAAAGAGAGACGAACGCACAAAGTCTCTGTTCATCTCTGCGGCGGCTTTCTGTTTTTTGCTCATTCTCTTTCTCGAAAATACATTTCTCCTTTCATCTCTCATCTCCATTACAGCGAGTTCTGTTCCCAAACCAGCCGAAGGTAATCGAGAGGGGAGAAATGTTATAGTGAACACTCAGCAGTTCTATCGATTTCATGCCTGATCTTTTCAGATTATACATTTTGTGTGTGTTGCCTCATTATTTTACCAAAGCAGGCTAGAGGCCAGCGATGATTCCAGCAGCAGCAGTGCCCGGAGCAGTCTCATTTTCATCCATTCATAAGACACACACTTATAAGACAGTGAGCCTGCTGGATATGCCTGGTGAATGGAGGACTTTGAGATCAATAAACAACACTACAGAAGCACAACAATGGCTTTATATGGTAAATCTTGTAGATGAAGAGACGTTCAATAAGCTTGAAAGAAAAAAACAAGCTGGAAAACTGATTGGCTGAGAGGAGCTCATTTTCCGCTTGTACAGCATTAAAGCAAAAAGATTCACCTCATTGTGGGTTAAAGTCTGAAAATTAAATGCATTATTATTATTATTTTTTGTTTGTTTCCAAATGATTTAAACATAAATGCGCATTTTGAAGTCCTTTTATACCATTAACCTAACCATGACTCTTCTGCAAATCCTTTTAATAATTTCTGGGTCTTCATAATAATCTAATTGCAACCCTACTCCAAATATTATGTGATCCGATTGGAACTGGTTGTGCAAGATCTTATTTAGCAAAAGAAGTATGCAACCAAAAATTCCACTCTTATGAAATAATTATTGTTTTCCCAAAAGAACTTTACAGTTAACAATACTTGAAAAACTTTTTTATATAGCAATCATTTACAATAGGAACAAACCTGCAACCGCCCAGAATGCCATAGAGTAAAACAGAGTGAATACCTTAGCAACTCCATTGCAACCACCCAGAACACTAAAGAAAACAGCTAGGCAAACATATATAAACTCCTTAGAAATGAACCCTAACCCAACTCTGCATGAATGCCCAGCAAAACGCTAGCAACCACTAAGAATAATCCAGCGTATGGCCAGAATACCATAGAACCCACACTTAAAAACATTAACACTAAATTCCTAAGAAACCCCCTAGCATTCAGCCAGAATACCATAGATAATAATCCTAGCACAACCCAGAAAGCCATAACAACATACTCATAATACAACTTACAATACCCTGGCAACACCCTAGCAAACAGCCAGAATACCCATGCTTTCATAAATAAACATTCATTCATTCATTCATTTTCTTTTCGGCTTAGTCCCTTTATCAATCTGCGGTCGCCACATCGGAATGAACCACCAACTTATCCAGCATATGTTTTACGCAG
This sequence comes from Danio choprae, assembly GCA_903798125.1. Taxonomy (NCBI): domain Eukaryota; kingdom Metazoa; phylum Chordata; class Actinopteri; order Cypriniformes; family Danionidae; genus Danio; species Danio choprae. The sequence continues at coordinate 1,321,642 of CAIGQW010053418.1, forward strand.
CGGATGCCCTTCTAGCTGCAACCCATCTCTGGGAAACATCCACACACACTCATTCACACACATACACTACGGACAATTTAGCTTACCCAATTCACCTATAGCGGATGTCTTTGGACTGTGGGGGAAACCGGAGCACCCGGAGGAAACCCACGCCAACACGAGGAGAACATGCAACTTCCACACAGAAATGCCAACTGACCCAGCTGAGGCTCGAACTAGCGAACTTCTTGCTGTGAGGCGATCGTGCTACTCACTGTGCCACCGTGCAGCCCTCATAAATAAACACCTTAGCTAAATCCCAATACCCTAGCAACACGCTAGTAAACAGCCAGAATAACGTAGCAACAAAATATACTCCCCTAAGAACAACTCAGAATACCCTGGCAACACCCTAGCAACCACCCAGAACACCCTAGCAAACAAGCGGATTACAAAAGCACCTACTGTACATATATGTAAGCAACAACATTTATTCATTCATTCATTTTCTTTTCGGCTTAGTCCCTTTATTAATCTGGGGTCACCACAGCGGAATGAACCGCCAACTTGTCCAGCATATGATTTACGCATGCGGATGGATGTTTCCCATCACTGGGAAACATCCATACAACTCAATCCAAACATCCATACACACTCATACACTACGGACAATTTTAACTTACCCAATTCACCTGTACCGCATGTCTTTGGACTTGTGGGGGAAACCGGAGCACCCGGAGGAAACCCACGCCAACACGGGGAAAACTTGCACACAGAAATGCCAACTGACCCAGCCGAGGTTTGAACCAGCGACCTTCTTGCTGTGAGGCGATCGTGCTACCCACTGCGCCACCGTGAGGCCCCGCAACAACATTTAATTTAATTTAAATAATTAAATTATTTTATTGTAAATATTTGGTTTGCATACATATTTGTGTCTGCAAATGTATACAAGCTAACTGAATACATCATGATACATTTAAATAAATAAATAAATAAATAAATAAATAAATAAATAAGTAAATAAATAAAGTCATTTTACTTCCAGGTTGCAATTTTCTAAAATGTGAAAAGTTGGCAGAAGACATTGCTTATCTCTAGTATATCTCTCACAGTTAGCTGCAAGGCAAGAAAAAGAGTTTCCCAATTTATACAAAACCAGCAACAAAGAATTTGTCCTTGAGCTGCTGAAAGTTCTCACAGGCAGACTGACAATATAAAGCAACCCGTTACCTGATCAAAGCTGTCTTCCTCCATTTCACATTATCACTTACAGTAAATTTGACATTTCAACAGATTTCAATCTCCAATCAGTCAGACTGTCACATCAGATGATGCCAAATCCATTTACTGTACCAAAGCTACTGTAATAGAGCAGAACTCATATTGTCACTCAAATGCAAATAATTTCTTCTTGTGCTATCCAGTATTAAATAAAGGCAGAACACTCGGATAATGGGAAAAGCCAGTATGTTGTTGTTAAATATTTTCACACAGTTCAGTTTAGAACAACCCAGGCTCATTGTGAATATGTACCCCTGTGTGCATTTCTAGAGCATGAAATATGTCCCAGGAGGTACGTTTTTTTGAAGTTTTCGCGAATCCACCAGAGGCCGCTGTATACACCTTTTGAGAGCTCAAATTTCTCTTGTGAGTGCCATTCGTGCCTGCTTTGCTTGCATAAATCTACTAGAGGCTGCTGTCGAATGACTGACTGACTGACTTACTGACTGACTGATCCCCCAACCCACCTGCTTCCCCAAACCCAACCGATAGCGTTTTCAAAAGCACTGATTGATCCACCCACCGCCTTCCGTAACCCAACCGACAGTGTTTTATAAAGCAATACAGAAAAAGATTGCCCTCGTGACTGCCTGATTTTTTACCACGTTTTCAGATCTTACCACGTTCTCACCCTGTTATGTACTTGTTTGATTTATTTTTTGCCATTAGTTTTTGATTTACCCGCTTTCTGGAACCGTTCTTCACCAGACTCGAACCCCATTGTCTCTGTCAACTCCGCTCTGCCTCCGAAGTCCACCGACATACGTGGCAAGCTACTAGACAAACTGGTAACAGCGGAAAAGCTGTTCACACGGAGGTACGCGGTCATCTGGTAGCGTCATACCGCCCCAAAGTGTTCGTTTTAAAGACGAAATGCAGCCATACGTACCTCTGGCTACATAATTTGCGCTCTCCAGAAATGTATACGGGGGTACGTTTTCACAATGAGCCTGTGTTCATTTAAAACATTGTCAGTTTAGAAAATTCTCAATAAAATAGGGGTGTCAACATTAATATAATCTTATTGTCTTCTTTCTTTGTCCTCTTTTCTTTTTATTCTGCTCTCCCTATGCTCCTCTACTGCTAATAAAGTTCAGAATCAACTTTTCGCTTTTTTTAATAACCAATATGGGTATAAACATCATTGTTCTAATTCACTAAAAGAATCCCCAGAGGCCTTCAGATTACATTTACATACAAAATTGGCAATTAGAGAATGTTAATCAAACAACAGCATTGACAAGAAAAAAAAAAAAGTCTCACTGCTCTTGGCTGGAGAACTTCAGCTTTAATAAGCCATCTGAAACTAAACACCAACACAAAGTTGAACTTAATAGGCACAGCAAGTACAGGAATTCTTAGTTGAATCAATCTGGTTTATTTCATTGTTTATTCCAAAATGTTCTCTCATAAAACAGCAACAAAATCATTACATCAGTTAAACACTGAACTGACCATATGTAACAATTACTGGTTACTTATACGGCTCATAAAGTCTACAGGACTAATTAACCTGACAAAAAAAAAGTGACGCTTAATTACAGACAGTGGAGTGTCAAAGAGAAACACTCCATTACACCAGGAGATTGGAGTTTACTGTGCCTGAATCGACAGGAATGGAAGTAAAGTAACTGCTAGACTGCTGTAGCTGTAAGTACTCCAGCTTTAAGCTATATTGAAGACAATGAACCCTACAATTGTCCAACAGCACCAAAATGCAACCCAAGTGTGTATAGTGTTTCAGTATGGATTTATGAATAGAAATACTTTAGCTACTGGCTAACACTAAAGAAAACCACCCAGAATATTTAAGCAAACCACTTACCAACTGTGAACAATAGCACAAAAGACCCCCCTAAAACATCTTAGCAACTACATAGAATACAATACCTCCATATAGAAACAATAACTGTCCCTAATAATTCACCTAGAATGGGTGTGTGTGGATGTTTCCCAGTGATGGAAGGGCATCCGCTGCGTAAAGCATATGCTGGATAAGTTGGCGGTTCATTCCGCTGTGGTGACCCCAGATTAATAAAGGGACTAAGCCGAAAAAGAAAATGAATGAATGAATGAATAATTCACCTAGCAACATGCATCAACCACTTGACAACCACCTAGCAATCAACCAAAATACCTTAGAAACAACCTAGCCTGCACCAAACCTGACTTTACCAAGTGCAACATGCTCCTAGATTAGCATATTGACCCTGGAACAACATTCCAATTAGATTTAAAGAACAAGATTATAATTTATGTTAAGTTTCGGCTTGCCATCAGGGTTTTGTGCTTTTACATTATTGTTATTAACCTATAATTCTGTCTGATTTTAGCAATAAGTAACAGTTAGAGTTACGTTTTGAGGTAGGGACTAGCTATGGATTACATTTTCGAACAGGAATGATGTTCCAGGATCAACAAAGTATGTTGATCCTAGCTTTCCAGAATGCCTTAGCAACCACTCTGAATACCCTAACAACAGCTCAGTAACCACCCAGAACACTTTGGCATCGTTCATAGTTTCAGTCTCTGACAAAACTCAAACATAACTGATCCAGTTCTGAATTTACATTGTATACATGTTTCTGCATCCAATGATAGGATGTAAGTTTCTAATTAAATTATTTAATTGTTAAAGGAACAAAAACAGGCTCCTTTTACAAGTCTGAGAGTTAAACTCCCTAGAGTTAAACAGTGAGTTTTACCATTTTTTAATACATTCAAGCGATCTCCACGTCTAGTGGGAGCACTTTTAACTTAGCTTAGCATAGATCATTGAATTGGATTAGACCATTAGCATCTCATTCCAAAAATTCCTATTTTTAGTTTGACTCCTCTGTAGTTGCATCCTATACTAAGACCGACAGAAAATGAAAAGTTGCTATTTTCTAGGGCAACATGTCTAGGAGCTATACTCTCATTTCGGCGTAATAATCAAGGAACTTTGTTGCTGTACCATGGTGTTGATATGACACAGCAATGTTAGGGGCCGATCACACCGAACACGCTTTTTGCATTGATAGGCGCCTTTTTTGAATGATTTACTAATGCCCGCAATCGCTTTGCACGCTGCTAACGCACTCTGTGTGCCTCACATTTTAGCCACCTGCTGCGCCTCATGTATTTGCCAGACAAATGAACGCAGAGGCTGAGTTTCCATTGAGGCGGCAACAGTATTTGTGTTGTCAAGACGACTACAGAGACTTTTAAAGATGGAGGAGAGACTAGTGGTCGCTGTTTCAAGTTATCCAGAGCTGTATGACTTTGACAAATCTTAAATATCACAATATTATTAAATATTACAATTCTAACAATATCAACAGCAACACTCTCGCACAATACGCAGCTGATTCAGTCATTGCCTAGTGCCGTAAAAAGCACACTGCGCTTCTTTTTTTCTTGTCAACAAAAAAGGCAGTGTGGCAGGCACATGCAGAAGGGGGATGGGTGGGTGGAGGGCTTTGGGTGCTTGAGCACCTGCCCTTTTTTCTCTCTGAGAAAAAAATACCCCTCTAAATGAATGAGCCATGAAACTCAATCTCAGGTGAAACTCATTCATTTTCCTTCGGCTTAGTCTCTATTTCAGAAGTCACCACAGTGGAATGAACCCCCAACTATTCCAGCATATGTTTACCACAGCGGATGCCCAACCCAGTACTGGGAAACACCCATACACACTCATTCACACACACTCGTCCACTACAGCCAATTTAGTTTATTCAATTCACCTATAGTGCATGTCTTTGGACTGTGGGGGAAACCTGAGCACCCGGAGGAAACCCACGCAAACACGGGGAGAACATGCAAACTCCACACAGAAACTGGCCAACTGGCCCAGCCGGGACTTGAACCAGCGACATTCTTGCTGTGTCACTTTGAATCTCTCCACAAAAAAGTTGATCACTCAAGATCCACGACATTTAACTTTTTATCACTATTTATTAGGTCTTTCCTTTCTTCTGAAATGTAAAAGAAAAAGTTACAGCAGTCTCTGACAAAAGTCAAACACAACTGATCCGGTACCAAAATCACAGAGTGGATTAAAATTTCCACTGACTGCATCCAATGATAGGATTTGAAGAAGAAGAAAAAAAGGCAGCGACAGACATATTTCGGAGGTTTGCTCTGACATTATTGCTCTCTTTTACAAACCAAGACGGCATAGTGA
>CAIGQW010053418.1:1332072-1345119 GCA_903798125.1 Danio choprae
GACATAAAGTCATGTCCTTTGTGTGTTTTGCTTTCATTGGACTATTTTAACACATGCAGTGATCCCTTATAATATAATATTATAATTCAATATTTTGGTAATATCAAAAAAAGAACGCTAAAATGTTAATGAAACTTTCATGAGACCAACGTTACAGCTGTAGTGTTGTATATATATATATATATATATGTATATATATATATATATATATATAACATGATATTTTCATGGTGGGTTGCATGGTAAGCAAAATATATTAATAAATAAATAGAGGTTTTAATAATTCATTTTGCAGTGTGATGTCAACACACACACACACTTACATTTCCACACAATTATACTTCGCTAGAGTTTTCCACACAGCATCATATAATATTTCACACATTGTATAACAATGTGCCTTGCAGCAGTAAACAGACCCATATACAAACTGTAATCGACTTAAATGGCTTAAGGTTTGTTAAAGATTTTCCTGACAGCTTGTGTATTTTGGTCAGGCAACAGAAAAAAAGCTACACTCAGCATCTCGTCAATAACATTAACCATGGGCACTTCTCATCAGCAAAAAGCATCCAAAAATCCAAGCTTACAGTACATACATTTATAGATATCTATATATTTTTTAAATCATAAAGATCAATATCACACAAGACTCAGGGCTTTCTTCCTGAAATATTGAAAAACTATGAATTCATGACATAGATACAAATATTAAAGCTACTGTAAGTAAATAAGACACACACACACACACACACAAATAATAATGTCTTCATTAGCATCATACAGTAATAAAGGTGTAGAGTAGATGTTATTGTTTCTTAAATATAATTACTTAGCATTGAGGCTCTGGGGTTTAATACAGAACAATACTGTTTTATTTTGACCAGGCTGCCTTTCTGGCATTAAATGTAAACGTCAGCGTTCATATTAATGTATTTATCTAGTTCATTTCAGAAACAACTCACATTTGTAGCTTTGTTTCAACAAATGCTCTTCATGAACTGGAAAGGAAGTTCTGAGTTGTGAAAGTAACATCCAACTTTTATTATTTCGAGAGTTCAAGGAAAATTGAATTCCACACACACACGCACGCACGCACGCACGCACGCACGCATGCACGCACACACACACACACACGCACCACTCTGTAATCTCACCACACACCTAAACAGCTGTAGTCTCAGAAATAAGCTTAATTTTTAAAAGCCACAACATGATTTTACACACAAAAAAAGAAAGCTTAGTGCAATCCCATTAAAATCTCTAACTGAGTTTAACCCACATTTAAGCTCTTCTGGAGAGCAGGTTCTTGCCATTAACAGTTAACATTTGTTTGGTGTTAAGAGTTATGGGCTTGTGCAGAAAAAGCAAGATGGAGAGTGGTAAAATAATCACATACAGTTGAAAGTTGAAAGTCAGAATTATTAGCCCTCTTGAATTATTAGGCCCCCTGTATATATATATATATGTCTCCAATTTGTGTTTAAGGAAAGAAGATTTTTTCAACACATTTCTAAACATATTTTTTTTATAATAACTAATTTATAATAATTTCTTTTGCCATGATGACAGTACATAATATTTTACTAGATATTTTTCAAGATACTAGTATTCAGCTTAAAGTGACATTTAAAGGCTTAACTAGGTTAATTAGGTAAGTTAGGGTAATTAGGTAAGTCACTGTATAACGATGGTTTGTTCTGTAGACAATCGAAACAAAAATATTGGTTAAGGGGGCTAATAATATTGACCTTAAAATGTTTTTTTTTTTTTTTTTTTATTAAAACTGCTTTTATTCTAGTTGAAATAAAACAAAAATGATTTTCTGAAGAAGAAAAAATATTATAGGAAACACTGTGAAAAATTCCCTGCTCTGTTAAACATCATTTGAGAAATATTAGAAAAAGAAAAGAAAAAAAATACAGAAGGGCTAATAATTATGACTTCTGTACATTGTATAACTTAGAGTGTCATTCCCTTTCATTACAAAAACACTTTGCTATGCTCTATATTTATCATATTTGTTTATTATAACAATCATAAATGTTGTCCTGTAACACAGACACTCCATTTCTTTGGCACCTGAAACTTGCTGAGAATTAAACTCTGATACAAATTAAGTCAAATTTCGATGGCAAAGGTGGCAGAGAAGTGCCTTCACACAGTGTTTTTACACAGAGCGTTTAATGCTGCTCAGAGGTGGCATAAATCCATTTACACAGCAATTATAACTGCATACTTTGGTAAGAAGGACTTAGGTGGGTCAGGTATAATTTAATAAGACTTTCATGCAGCATTAAGTCTTTACACTGGATTTTGATGAGGTAGAGGGCGTCTTTAGAGTGGTAGTCTGGCCCAAAAATAAAAATCAGCTTTTAATTTACTCACCCAGCCTTTTTCCTTCACTGCAGAAGATTTTTCAATGGCTGCTGGGAGTCAGAAAACCAAATACAGGCAAAACCAAATTAATACTTTACGATACACTGAGATCATTGTAAAAATATCCATAAATTTTCTCTATTTTGTGTTTCATGTTTTTATTTTATTTTTTTCCCCATTTATTTATGCGTCTGAATTGCATTATGGGCCCTTGATCTCTATTCCAACAACGTTTAACCTTGAAAAGTGACTTTTATGAACATTTTTAATATGTTTAGTGATATTTTGTCTGAGTTGTTGTTGTATATGCTACAAAAACCTTGTAATAAACTGCCAGTGTATTTTTTGTAATTTAGACTTATTTCTCTATATATTATTTCTTAGACTTTATATTATTTAAAAGTACTAATGTCAATAAAAGGACACTTTGTTAAACCGTAGAGTTGAATTATCAACATCAAAAGTCGACAAAGCAGAGCTCAACATCCCATAATGCAATTCACAACCGTAAATACAAAATACGGAAACTGTTAATTAACAGATATTGTTTTTTACAGTGTATGTAGTGAAACAATCAATCTGTACATACTCATTCTATATTATACAAATAAGATAAGCTCTGGATTAAAGGTATTAATGTTGTAAATAATGTTCAGTGTCTTGCTCTGATCATTTCACATTATAAGTGTGAGGGAGCCGTAGGTAAAGACGTGGAGGCGGAATGAATCCAAATGCTGGAGATTTATTAAACAAACAGCATACGTCAAACACAGGTAGAATAGTAATCGTAAATCAGGCAAAGTCAAGCAAACAAAGAGGCAGTCCAAAAAAGCAAACAAGGCAGAGTCCAAAATCCAAAAAGCAGCAGTCAAAAAGACAGGCAAAAAGCTCATAACACAATGGCAAACACAACAGTAGGAAACCGCTTGGTAAGGCAGTGAAACTGGCAATACTTCGCAAAGAACAGCCATAAACAATGTGCTTATATATGGTGGCTAACAGGAAGTACCACCGAGGAAGTACCCAGTCAATATTCAGGAGAGAGCTCCCTCTGGTGGGCGGATGAATGGTCATTCGGACCAGGATTGCTAGTTAGAAATAAGATGAAGAATCAAATTATCAATTTAATATTTGAAGAATAAAAATGTAAATATATTTTAATGTATTTGTAAATATAGTCTATTTTATATGTAAATATATTCTATTTATTTATACATTTAAAAGTTATTTTTAAATGAACTGATTTATTGCATTTAAACATTTACATTAAACATTAGACATTTTTAATTATAATATAATATTTATTTATTTATTAGTTTGTTTATTTATTATTTTTATTAGTAGTAGTATTAATAATATATTTAAATAATAATTTAGGTGAAGGTAACTGGGTACATTTTAAGTTAGACCTACAAAATTCACTATATTATGATATAATAACAGTATTTCCTTTCTGCAGAAATCATTTAGAAAAACCGTAGTGTCACATTCACCACGGCATTGTCTTGTTTTGGGCTCCAAGCCAACAATGTGGAGACTCCCAGCACACACCAAGAACCACAAGACAGAAAGAGGCTGATGGGAAAGATAGCCAAAGGTCTTTCCACATTCCTTTACCCAAAGCAAAAGCTTAAATTTCAACAAACCTCTGAGACAAGGAAAACAATCAACTATTTAGCCCAGGAGTCACATATATACGACCATTTACCATCCTGGTATTGAACATACATCACCATTACTAACAAAACAATTGACACTCTGTCAAACCTGACTTTACTTGAGATCTTTAGCATGAGAAATGTATATAGTCTCCACCTCTAAGTTTAAAAGAAAGCAAACATCAAGGGTGTGTTTCCAAAAACCATCGCTACACTCTACACAGGGTTCGACATAATTCCTTCATATTGTCCCAACAAAAATCGATTAGGTTAATTTAATAGTTTGGTGATTTTTTGGTGTTTCAGAACACTCCCTCACCCTTCTAAAACATCTCCAAAAAGCCCCCACAATGACTGTGGCCAAGCGGCTAATACAAAAAAACTGGAAATCTTCTTTACCACCTCCTTTTCGAATTTGGTTAATGGATAGGGCCTCTGTCATCCATTTGGAAAGGCTCAGATTCTATTGGAAAATTCTAGGAACTTTCTCGGATACTTAGACCTGAAACGTGTTCAATCCAAATCCAGCATCCCTCATGAAACCTGACTGGCACACTACCTTTTAGGACTTTTTGATGACTGCATACCTTGTAACAGTACATTTCTATTTTTGTATCTCCAACAGCTGAACCCACATCAGTGGCAGTTGATATTATATTTACCTGTAAAGTGTGTATATTCTGAGACAATGTTGTTTGTTTGTTCTGTTGTACTTAGAAAGCTTTAAAATAAAAGTATTTAAAAAATAATTAAAAAAAAACTGTTCAGTGTTTAATGAATCAATCATTCCAATGAACATTCGCAAACTGGTGTGGTTGAACCTCTAGAGCTGCAGTTAGAAGCAGAGTTCTTGGCTGTGTTTTATTCTGAGAACACTTCACCATCCACACATGAATGACTTTAAAAGATTAAAGTTGTCTTGCTCATATTTAATTTCATTTGCTCTAAAGAATCTTAATTTTCTTAAAAAAATCTTTATTGCAGCTTAGTTTAAAAATCTTCAGTGACAACTGTGGTCGCTTCGTGATGCACTCCAAAAAAAACATTTAAGGCCTTTGTGAAGAACGGTGACTTTTAGGATTGACATTACAAGCAAAAATCTGTTACACTTCTGAAGACTGGAAAAATGAAACATACCCCTTATGGTATATGCATATACATAGTTTTAATTTAGATTCATCTTTACTACGCAACACAGGCTCACTGGGAATATGTGCCCAGGGATACATTTTTGAGAAATATATGCTCGCAGGTACATATGGCTGCATTCTGTGTGTAAAACTAATGCTATGGGGCAGTACCCCTGACCGCTTACCTTTGTAAGGATGGCTTTTCCAGCGTGACTGCCGAGAGTTGAGAACGATGGTTAAAAAAAAAACTGGTAAAACTAAACACCAAAAAAAGCAGTGTTAGTTCACGGTAGAAGAACAAAAGTGTTTTCTCTTGTAGCTGGTTAGGGTTAAGAGAGGGGGCTGTGTGGGTCAGTTGATATCAAGCTGATATATTATGCCTAACGACAAGCGCGCACAAGTCCTTGTATATAAGGCTAAATGTTATTGTGAGTGGTTTTTTGCTTTGTTTCAAAAGAATATTGAATATTTTCAATAAAATATAAATATAGAAGGATATTTTTTTAGTTTCAATTAAGTAAGGAGAAAAAAATTTAAAATAAATAAATAAATGAATAAATAAATAAATAAATAAATAAATAAATAAGGGCTGCCCGGTGGCGCAGTTGGTCCATATGCTGGATAAGTTGGCGGTTCATTCCGCTGTGGTGACCCCAGATTAATAAAGGGACTTAGCCGAAAAGAAAATGAATGAATGAATGAATGAATAAATAAATAAATAAATAAATAAATAAATAAATAAATAAATAAATAAATAAATAAATAAATAAATAGGAGAAAAAGATAATTGTTTATTACACAAATAATTCATATTGGATGGATGGATGGATGGATGGATAACTGGATGGATGATGTATAGATGGATGGATGTATGGATGGATGTATGGATGGATGGAAGGATGGATGGATGAATGGATGATGGATGGAAGGTTGGATGGTCGGACGGATGGAGGAATAATTGGATGGATGGATGGATAATTGGATGGATGATGTATGGATGGATGGATGGATGGATAAATGGACAGATAGCTGGACAGATTAATGTATGTATGGATGTACGGATGGATGGATGGATAATTGAACGGATAAATGGATGGATGGATGGATGGATGGATGGTTGAATGAATGGATGGATGGATGGATGGATGGACGGACGGATAACTGGATGGATGATCTATGGATGGATGTATGGATGGATGGGTGGATGGATGGATGGACGGAGGGAATGGGTGGGTGGGTGTATGGAAGGATTGTGATGTGTGAGTGAGGAGCGTCATTAGGGAAGTATTGTGTTTTAACTAACATGGTTCAGACTATGGATCTCTACATCGTTTATTTCCTGAATGATGCATCTTACTATGGTAGTTCAGCATCAAGTTATGTCACTGTTGGGGAAATGCACCCCTGGTTGTTCCAGACATGTTCATAGGAAACAGTAGCGTTTAGAGACGACATGATTGCTAAATCTGCATTAACCCTTATACTGACAGATGTTTCGTAAGTGTTTTGGAAATGGCCATGATTACCGTCAAAAGCAGCAAAACGCAATTAGCCTGCTAATCAAGGAGCCAAAACTGTGGCGGAAGTCATCTACTGCAAACGCTCTGTGTCCAATTATTTACCTCTCCTACATTACCGCTGACAGATCGTCCTAATGAAGCCAGCAATGTGTGTGTGCATTTGTGCGTATGTGTGACGGAAACAGACAGAGCGAGAGCCTTAAGTAAGCCTTAAATATGATTAGCGGGACGCGTCTCATAAAGATGACCCGTGGCTGAAGAAACTCCACAGCAAAGGAAAGCAAACCTGAAGCGGACGTTGAGAAGACTGACATCATGACACCAGGATAAACACTAAAATAATTAGTGCTGCTTGCTTACTCATTATCAGTGATGATAACGCCTCATTATTATTGCTCGTACTGAGCGACAAAGCTCTGATCCTGAGTATTAAACTTCAGAACTCATCACACGTCGTTCCTGTGTAGGGTTGATACCTCGATTCATGTGTGTTGAGGAGAGGAGTGGATATTACTTTTAGATCTGATTTACCAAAAAAAAAAAAAAAACGCATGGACAACAAAACAAAAACTTATGACAAAACACAGCCACCCAGCACTGCCACAGCAACCTTCTAGACTACTGTATACTGAAGTGCTCCAATTTGCTCTGTTTTCTTGCATGCTGGGGTGAAATTCTTAGTCTAACTTTTTTTTTATTTTCTTTTTATTTTAAATGCAATAGTATTTTTAATAAAATACAAAAGTGCTAAAATGCAATCTGCCAAAATACAATAGTGCCAATGCAACAGATTACATTAAATAATATTAAACATATACAATAACTATTAAAAAAGTATTTTTATATTTTAAAAAATCATTTAAGCCGAATGAAAACATAAGATAAAATATATAAAATAAAATTGTATAAAATATGCATCTGAAATAAATAAATGAATAAAATACTGCATATAATACACTTCACAGCCTAATATTAAACAATTCCAGGTCACAAAATAAAATAAAATAAAACTAAATAAAATAAAAAGCCCAAAATAGTATTAAGCCAAAGCTATAAAATATAATAAAATAACCATAATAACCCTAAGGATAAATTATCTAAATAAATTAAAATTCATTCATTCATTTTCTTTTCGCTTAGTCCCTTTATTAATCTGGGGTCGCCACAGCGGAATGAACCGCCAACTTCATTCATTTTAAATTATTCATTAATTTTCCTTCGTCTTAGTCCCTTATATATAAGAGGTCACCACAGCGGAATGAACCACCAACTATTCCAGCATATGTTTTACACAGTGGATGCCCTTTCAGCTGCAACCCAGTACTAAGAAACACCCATACATTCTCACATTCAGACACGCACCCATACACTACGGCCAATTTTGTTTACCCAATTCACCTATAGCGCATGTCTTTGGACTGTGGGGGAAACCGGAGCACCCGGAGAAAACATGCACACAACAGGCAAACTCCACACAGAAATGCCAACTGGACCAGTCAGGACTCGAACCAGCGACCTTCTTGCTGTGAGGCAACAGTGCTAATCACTGAGCCATCGTGCCACCATAAATTAAATTAATTAAATTAAATATAGCACATTTGTATACAAAAACAATATATAATAAAAGCCATCCTAGCATTCAATAAAAACAATGCACAAGATAAATAATGTCTTTAGAAATATCTATACAAAAAGAGTAAAACTCACCATGGAAAACGGTCACAAATCCAGAATTTGTGAGTGTGTGCAACTGATGCACAAGAAACATGCGTACGCACTGTTTGACACTGACGATGAAAGTGTGTATCTAACACATTTCGGAGACAGACGGAGTGTTTGTGCACACAACAGAGAACAAAGAATACTAACAGAGGACACATTTCCATGGGAAACTTTCTGTGTGCAGCTCACATTTACTTATTAACATACAGCAAACAGTGCTTGAGTTTACTCTGTCAGTAAGTGACAAGAACAGTCAACAACTGAACGCAGGACAGAAAAGAAGAGATCCAGATCAACCGGGCTCACAGAGCACTTCAGATATTAAAGTCAGTCAATGATACTGGAGTAAAATAAAAAAAAAAAACATAATAATCTATCCACTTTTTGTCCGTATGTGACTACTGTGTTTCCAATTATTGCTTTTTATTTATGTTTATAATTTTTTGTTTATTTATTTATTTATAATAAAATTTTTCTTTACGTAAGTATTTATTTATTTTTGTTTATTTAATTAAATTTTTAATTTTTAACTTTAACTTTATTTTATTTTTATTTTATTAATTTATTTATAAATTGATTTTTTATTTATCTATTTATTTATTTTTAATTTAATAGAATTTTATTTTAACTATTTAACTTTATTTAACTTTGATTTATTTATTTGTTTATTTATTTATAAAAAAAAATGATGTATGTATTTATTTATTTATATTTATTTAATTCATTCATTCATTTTCATTTCGGCTTAGTCCCTTTATTAATCTGGGGTCGCCACAGCGGAATGAACCGCCTATTTATTTAATTAATTAAGTAATTAATTAATTAAGGCTTGCAATTTATGGAACTTCCACTCGAAAGAACTGAAACTAAGTGAGAGGTTTAGCAGTGTGCTTTTATGATTATTGTCATAAAAGCATTACACTTTGTATTTCAAGACATTCCCAGCACAAGCATATTTCTGGCCAACTCTCTCTTTTTTTTTAGCTCATTGTATTTGTTCCTCCAGAGTATTTTCTCTTTGTATTTCCTATAGTACTGTAATATATAACATGTCCATAAAACTGCTGTGGAAAGTACGGGGGGCGAGACAGCTTAACGTGCTGCAATTTAAAAAAACATATGTAATTTTAAAAAATTATTTTAATTAATCATGTTTTTGGGGGCAGCGCGGTGGCGCAGTGGGTAGCTGTTTCGAGCCTCGGCTGGGTCAGTTGGCATTTCTGTGTGGAGTTTGCATGTTTGCGTTGTGAGGATTGCATTACATTCGATGAGGATCTTTTCTTAATGTGCTGGGGTTTTTGTAATTGCATGCGTCTTCTTAAATTGCAGCACGTTAAGCTCTCTCGGCCACCGTAGAAAAGACTCATTTTAGTTGGTTTGCTAAAAAGTAATTTGCTAATTTAAATGAGCTGCCTTTTAATATTGGATAAATTGTGAGGAGAATAATTACAGTCTGTTTTATAAAACGTTTTAATAGCTTGGTTAAATGCGCATTTTGAAATATCGCATTAGAAACGAGTGATAAAAATGACAAAAATGAAAAATTTCTTATTTTGGAAAAAAAAAAAATAATTAAGCTCGCTTGAAATGGTTTTGGACTGTGCAAAAAAAGAGTTCAAGTCAAGTCAAGTCAAGTCGAGCTTTATTGTCAATCCGCTACATGTGTGGACATACAGTACAGAGGAACGAAATGTCGTACCTCACAGGACAACGGTGCTACATAAATTAATCATAAATACAAACACAACACTGGACATAAGAGCTATTTTTTTAAAACCTATGCATAACTAACATATAAGATACTTGTTTATACACATAAGACAGGCTATACAAGTACTTTTACACAAGACTGAACAATGTTGTGCAGGATATTGTGCAAGAGAGGTATTTAAGGTTTAATATTGTGCAAGAGTTATTTAAAGTTGAAGCAAGAAGTGCAACATGATTGTGGTACATTTATAGTAAACATCGTTTTC
Source organism: Danio choprae (assembly GCA_903798125.1). NCBI lineage: Eukaryota > Metazoa > Chordata > Actinopteri > Cypriniformes > Danionidae > Danio > Danio choprae. The sequence continues at coordinate 1,342,458 of CAIGQW010053418.1, forward strand.
CTTATTGAGTCCTTGTAAGATGGAGTTTAGATAAAGTGTCAGGTGCATAAAAGAGAAGAATTTCTAAAGTTTGTCAAGCCCACTCACCTGAATGAAGCACAATTTGAAATGCACAATGTTTCCAAGAGACATGGAGTGATTAAGAAAGTGTCTATAGTAAAAATGTGCAATCTGGTGCAAGAGTCAGAGCGATGAGAGGGTGTCTTTTCTACAGGTGATTTGTTAACGCGAATAATGAGAGATGGAAACACATTTGCTGAAGATAAGACTCGTATAAACTCATAAAAACTCGAATTGCTGTTATGTGACATATAGCGAATATTACAGTGCACTGACTGATCAATCAGCTGACTCCATTACGTTTGCCTTGTTTACTGTTGGTGACTAGGTTATCAATACTACAGTCAGCCACTATAACAACTTGATGGAAATACCTAATACACATTTAATTTTTCTCTTTATTTTTTATTTTTGCGAACTTTGAAAATATTTACAGCAAAGCATCATGGGACACGGGGGAAAAGCGGCTAAAAGAGTTGAGAGTATGAAGGATTAATCTTTTGTGAATCTCCTGCAGCTGCTGTTTGCTAACAAAAGGTGTGTTTTCACTTGCTTATCAATCAGTGATGTGTTTGTTTTCTACTTTTTCTCAACATAAAATGAGGATTTACCAGTCTCAAGCAGTTTCTCAAAGGTTATGACAGAGCTGACACTAACTAACTAAATTACTGAAATAAACAAATAAATAAATAAAACGCACAGCCTGTGACATTATAACAAGAGAAATATGGAAATAAGACCTTCAAGTTGAAGGATGATTTTAATATTATACCTGATTTTATAAACAATTTTATAAATTGTCCTCTTCCTCCTGTCAGAGTAGTGGCATGATATACTGAACTTAATATTTAGCATTAAATATTAATACAATTTTTAATTCATATGTGCACAGTTATCGAATTCTGTTCCAAAATCAGGTAATGTTATGGGTACATAGCAATGTGTACTTGCCATTTTGGGGGGAAATTAATACACTTACTAGAAACTGCTTTAATAAAACAAAATAAAATAAAATAAATAAAAAGGTATAGTTTAAAAATGTATAATTAATATAAGTTAATCATGTTTCTAACTAATGCAATTTATGCCAGCTTTAATTCAGTGTTATTTAAGTTAATATGGCTCAAGGTTAAATAGATTGAACTTAAAAATCTAAGGAAACCATGTTTTTTTTACAATGTACAATATAAAAACCGCTTTTTTTTTTTTTTTGCTTTATAGATTTGATTTGACTGGATTATTAGAATTTTTGAAGATTTAATAAGTTGTTGGTGTTAATAACAATAGTAACAACTCTTTTCCCTTTAAGAGGATTTTTAAAAATAATTTCTATAGACATCACAGAACTTTCTAAATGCGTGTTTTGTTTCAAATTGTAAAATAAAATAAAATAAAATATTACATGAAATTAAATTTACTACAAGAATGCAAAACCTAAAATAGAAAAAAATGTCAGGGAAATACAATTTAAATGTACTGACAAAAAAAACTATAAATTAGTTTAACAAAATGGCGATACGGTGGCTCAGTGGTTAGCACTGTCACCTCACAGCAGAAAGGTCGCTGGTTCGAGTCCTGGCTGGGCCTGTTGGCATTTCTGAGTTTGCATGTTCTCTCGGTGTTGGCGTGGGTTTCCTCCGGCTGCTCCGGTTTCCCCCACAGTCCAAAGACATGTGCTATAGGTGAATTGGGTAAACTAAATTGGCTGTAGTGTGTGTGTGGGAATGAGTGTGTATGGATGTTTCTCAGTACTGGGTTGCAGCTGGAAGGTTGGCGATTCATTCCGCTGTGGGGACCCCTGATGAATAAAGGGACTAAGCTGAAGGAAAATGAATGAATGAATGAATGAATGAATGAGTTTAACAAAAATGAAATAAAAAGTTTTAACCTGATCAATAATGTAAAGCATGTATTAATATTTGTTAATGTCTACAAAAACAAAACGTGTATGCATTTTATAATCTTGTCAGGTTTATTTTTTCCATGTCAAACATCAAATACACAATACTGTCAAAAACACACAAGTTCACAAAAAATGGTAATTATGTCCATAAATGTAAACAAATAATAAACCGCAAGAATATTAGATCAATGAAGCAGCATCTCATGAGCACAAAGACAACACAGTATTACCACAACTCAACCAAACTCCATCCACTTTTGGCCAGAAACTGTTTAAATTCGACATACTCTGACTTGCTATTTTTTTTAAAGTAAACTCAAGACTACAAAAAAAGAGTTTGAGGGGGTTCAGAAAGAATACAGAGAATAACTCCCATAGATGTGACATTGTGTTTTGTTACTTTGTAGACCTTTTCATGCTCAATCATTAACATTACACACTAAACGAAGACTAAACAGCATAACAGGAGCCCTTGAAGAGCAATTGTTGCATTAAGAACGTTCTAGCAATCATCTTTGATTAATACAAGTAGAATTGCTGCCATTTCTGAAGGCGAACAGCAGACGCGGGTTTGTTTTGTCTCATGTCTCGAGAATGGGTGCAATATTTCACCTTCTCAATCAATTTATTGAGAGCTACTCTGGAGTGAGTGAGTGTGTGTGTGTGTGTGTGTGTGTGTGTGTGTGTGTGTGTGTGTGT
>CAIGQW010053418.1:1378808-1392446 GCA_903798125.1 Danio choprae
GGGGGGGGGGGGGTTAACATTCAGATCCCTCTCTCTCTTTCATCAAATTTCCTTCTCCCTTGCATCGTTGTTCAATTATTCAACGCCAGTTAGTCAACTATAACAACTAGAAGTCTTTTGATAAATTGGGATTGGTGATCGATAGATTTCTGTCACGACATAAACACTGCATGTTTGTTGCTTACTGCTTTTTGGTTTGGACATTTTTCAATGCTTCTGGCATCGTTGATTGATTAAGAGTGATAAACTCCTCAACACTTCATTCGGTGTCACTGAAGCTCTGTGGAAATTCACCTGTCTCTGTCTCTTTCTCCCTTTCTTTAAGACTCTACCACACACATCCTGAATATCAAGTTGTTATTTAAAAGCAAACTCAGGCCCTTCACGTACTACAGAGTACACTGAATGCAGATAAGGCAAGTGTATCTCCATCTATCCGTCTCATTAAACACTGATTTCGTTAATCCTTTAATGCCTGTAAGATCTATACAACAAATGTCATCTAATCTTTCGCCCGCTTCCCTCGGAGTACAGGTTACCTCCAGAAGGATTGCTGGAAAGCTGCTTCAGCTTCAGTTATTTATTCACCTTCAAGTCATTATAATCTTGTTACTTGTTAGAAAATATTAAGAAAGCTTACGTTGCACTTTTCCATATATATCGATTTGAAGGAAAAGTTCGTCCGAAATGAAAACTTATTCATAATTTACGCACCCTCAAGTGGTTACAAACCTTTAGGAGTTTCTTTTTTTCTGTTTTTGTGTCAAATTAACATTTCTAGTCATCTCAATTATATCAATCAAACTGAAAAAAAACAGACATTGTATAACTCAAAACAATTTAGTTGAAACCTGATGAATTTATTATGTTATTCAAATAAGTTAAAGCGACATAAAAATATTTGTTGTCTTGAATTTATAGATTTTTTTTAATTCCCAGGTTCTGCTAGTTGACGCATTTCCCAAATTGTCATTGCCAAAAAACAATAAACAAAGCAAAGGTCAAAAACACGGGAAGGCAAGACAAGGATAACGCTTACGTGATGCTCTAAACAGAAACAAGACTCAGCAATGGGGGGTGTGTGTGTGTGTGTGTGTGTGTGTGTGTGTGTGTGTGTGTGTGTGTGTGTGTGTGTGTGTGTGTGTGTGTGTGTGTGTGTGTGTGTGTGTGTGTGTGTGTGTGTAGTGGGGGGTGTGTGTGTGTGTGTGTGTGTGTGTGTGTGTGTGTGTGTGTGTGTGTGTGTGTGTGTGTGTGTGTGTGTGTGGTCCATTTGATTAGTCCTGAACAGCTTCAGCTGTGTGTGTTTGCAATCAAGGGGGATCTGAACCAGTTGTGTGAGTGAAGTGCATGATGGGATTTGTAGTGCTGTTGAATGTGAGTGTTCTCCAGCAGTCTGCAAGAGCAACACTGGTGGTGTTCATAACAGTTATAAACAGCAAATATCTTAATAACAGGCAGATATTAATCCAGTAGTTAATAGACTAAAAAATATCTGTTGATTAATAGTGTCCATAGTTTGTGAGTGTTTTCCATTTATTTATGTTTGTGAATTGCATTATGGGATGTTGATCTCTGCTCTGTCGACTTTTGATGTTGATAATTTAACTCTACAGTTTAACAAAGTGACTTTTATTGACATTTTAGTAGTTTGAAATAATATAATGTATAAGAAATAATATATAGAGAAATAAGTCAAATAACAGAAAATGTACTGGCAGTTTATTAAAGTTTTTGTGCCTTATTATTCAACACCAACACACACAATATATCACTTTAGACTATTAAAAATGTTAATAAAAGTCACATTTTGAACTTTTTAAGGTTAAAAGTTGATGGATGAAAGATCAAGGTCCTATAATGCAATTCAAAAGCACAAATAAACAGGGAAAAATAAAAACATGAATCACAAAATACAGAAAACTGCTAATTTACGGATAGTTTTTACAGTCCAAAGTGAATTGTTACCTAAACTAAAGTGTTACCAAAATGTATATAAAACTGAAAATGCAAAACAGTATCTAAAAATCAAAATAATAACTATAAACAAACAATAAAGGTGTCTAGAGAAAACACTTGATGTTACAGAGGCACATTTTTCTTCAAATCCCGCTGCCAACATCACACAGATTGTTATATGTACATAATAAACATAGATCAGTTTCTTAATTCAAGTTACACAACAGATCTCTCTCAAGATTAATTTCTTTGAGTGCTTCTGCTTCAGCTCCACTAATAGGCGTTCAATTACCGAATATGCCATCTATAACTCCGCTTAGCTTTGAGAGCGAGTAAACAGCATATCTGAGAGAGAAGAGAACTAAAACAATGAAGCTCAGAGAACTGAAACAAAGCATTAAAACTCAAGCAGAGATCTCTGAACTCACTAATGATTACCCAGAGTCAGTCTCAGACCCAACGCCTACAGACTGTCTGATGAACTGTACACACTGTAATGCTGAGAGCAATGAAAAACTGCACACTTCAAGCTGATTGGCTGGGTCTGTGTACTACATATTACAATAATAACAACACTGTTTTTACATTTTAAAAATGAACATATCAAAAAACAGAATAACAGTAATATATTCTATTTTATACAACAGTTCTGTCTAGTTCTTAAATCTGATTGGCTCATAGCTGTGCAATATTCTGCCAGTAACAGCACTCGTCCAGCCTCTTCACCCCTCACCCTTGTGTATTACTCCACCCACATACAGCAACAAGCAGAGGACACTCTACAGTTTGACAAATATTGCAGCTGTTGGACAACATAGTGTACTTTTGAGGCTTTTTTGTCGAGAATGTAGTTGTTTAGATTGCAACTTTGCAGTTTATTTATGATTTCTGATTTCCTGTCATTTAGCAGACCAAAGACAGTTGACGTTGTTCATCCACAAGATGGCGACAGAGACCAAATAATAAGCCCTTAGAGGATAAAAACATCTCAAACTGCAGCTGATCAAATCATTATTAAACAGGTAAATGACATTCTAAGTCTATCTCTCTCTTTTGTATGTTGTAGTGCCGTATTTATATCATATAATTGTAGTGTATTGAGTGTGAGATGGGACTCGCATATCAGGAATGTATGTATTTTGTGCAGTAATCTGGTAGTGTTGGCGCTGCTTTGGCTTTTTCAGGTATAATTATTGTGATCTCCCAATTGCAACAGAGAAATATTGGGAAATATCTGTAGACTGATGGCATTTCATGCCGTTTAGTCTTATAATCTTAATCATCTGTTTTGTCATCACTTTAGAAATAAAGCTAGAGAATCATTCAAATACTAGCTCTAAAGTCACGTTGGTCAATGAGCAACAGTTTCTACTGTTCTGACAACAGCAGCAGATGTGATTGAATGGCGGAAGAAAGTAGTTCCTCATACAAAAGGATTTTGAGACTCTCTGTGTTTGATTTTCTTTTTTATATACACGATTATGCCGTTGAACTGTTGTATAAACGCAATATCACACGAGTAGCAGTGCGATGTGGCTGTATATCGTCACTGGTGGGACACTAAGGCACTCGGCCTGCGGACTCGTGCCAACGCATGCCTCCCACCAGTGCCGATATGCAGCCACATTGCACTGCTACTCGTGTGATATTGCTCATTTAAGGTCATAAACTGAAGTACGAGGCGAGGTGAAAAAATTTGTTGATCTATTTAGGCGGAAGTGACAAACTTTGGATGTTTATAGCAGGTTTATATCTTCTAAATGCAAATGTTGTCACTGTTTTGGAACCCACTAGATTATAAATATCCTTAACACTAACATACTGTCAAATTGCACAAAAAAAATCATCAAAACGATAGCGTAGAATGCTCTGCGTAGAATGCTCTGCGAGGGACCACTGTATAAAGTTGAAGTCTAAATTATTAGAGCTCCTGTGAATTTCTTTTTTTCTTTTTCAAATATTTCCTATATGAGGTTTAACAATGCAATTTTCACAGTATTTCCTATATTTTTTTATTCTGGAGAAAGTCTTATTTGTTTTATTTCAGCTAGAATAAAAGCAGTTTTTAATAAAAAAAATAAAAAAACATTTTAAGGTCAATATTATTAGCCCTCTTAAGCAATATTTTATTTTGATTGCCTACAGAACAAACCATCATTACAATGACTTGCCTAATTACCCTACTTGCCTAATTAACCTACTTAAGCCTTTAAATGTCACTTGAAGCTGAGTACTAGTATTTAGAAAAATATCTAGTAAAATATAATAAAATATGTACTGCCATCATGGCAAAGATAAAAGAAATCAGTTATTAGAAATGAATTATTAAAACTATTATGTGTAGAAATGTGTTTAGAAAAAAATCTTATTTCCGTTAAACAGAAATTGAGGGAAAAATATACAGGGGAGCTAATAATTTTGACTTCAACTATATAGTATATATATTTATTTATTTTTACACATATTGGATATTTTTCAGATACCATTATGTCTTTACTGTGCTCTATGACGGTTTATTCCTGTGGCATCAAGTTCACCTGCCCCTATGTTAATTAACAAAAAATAAATAAATACATAAATAAACAAATTAATTAATTAATTTAATTTTTTAAAAAGTGTTTGGTTGTTTTACATGCAAATCGGCTTCCTAAGTAAGCGCCTCTTGGCCAGGCTAAATCTGCAAAGTGCGCCAGACGCTATGCTGATAGTCACAATCTGGCTGTGCGAGACTAATGAGCATCTGTCTTCAGGATAGTCTCAAAAGCGCTGCCGTTTCCATCGAGCACATACAATGCAAATGGATGCTGAAGTACCAGACAGAGACTCATTACAGAAAATTATCATCAGCTGATCTTTGATCTGCGCTAAATCTTTACTTCCCGCATCGGTGAAGAGTGAAGACGTCCTTTGCAACGATGTATTTTTACAACTTAAGGCAGATCCGAAAGGTCAGATTTGCTCTACTCACAATTACTTAACAAACTCATTAACTGGAAATCTGAGATCAAACGATGACCCGAAAAGAAAGAAGTCAAGTGGCTGAAGTTTGGCTACATAATATGGTGATATGAGATCATGTCCTCTCCCTCAGGTGTCCAAGCTGACTAGACACGCAGCCAGGATGCTGAATAAAATGTGTATATTATGAAAGATATACTGTAGATTGTGCTGCTTATTATTTTGCTTACTGGTCACATATTAGGAGGAAACTGTCCTTCTATCTAAAGATCAAGTGCTCTAGTTCCAACTACACATGGTTGCATTACTGTTTGCAAATGTTTTTTAAGAATGATGTTTTTGGTAAACAGAGAATCACTGAACTGTGTAAGTAACAACAAACATTACGATACAATTACAATAGACTCTAACTGAAAAATCAGTTGAAAATAGATAATGTCCTGGCATGCAGTGCTTTTAATGCATGCAGCTAACCCCACCCCTCACAGTGACATCACTAGCTCCACTGAGTACAAGTGTCTGAGATTGCATGTCTGAGATTGCATGTCTGAGATTGCATGTGCAAAAAAGATATATTTTGCACTTTTAAATGTGTTTTTTTTAACATTGTCAACCAATAAATTATTCAATCAACACCATCTGTTCATCAAGACAATTTGTAAATCAAGATACATTTTTAACAAAAAACGTACTGGTCATTTACTACTGTGAAAAACATTTGTTTATTAACAGTTTCCATATTTTGTGATTCACAAGTGTTTTCCATTTTCTTATGAACATGCATTGCATTATGAGATTTGGGACCTAGATCTCTGCTCTGTTGAATTTTGATGTCAAAATTCAACTCTGAAGTTAAACAAAATTACTAACATCTATATATATATATATATATATATATATATATATATATATATATATATGTATATAATATAAAGTCATGGTGCAGTGGAAAAAGAATTAATAGTGTATAACTCCCATAAGCTTGGACGACTGCATCCATACATCTCTGCAATGACTCAAATAACTTATTAATAAAGTCATCTGGAATGGCAAAGAAAGCGTTCTTGCAGGATTCCCACAGTTCATCAAGATTCTTCAATGCCTCCTCCTTCATCTTATCCCAGATATGCTCAGATATGTTCATGTCTGGTGACTGGGCTGGCCAATCCTGGAGCACCTTGACCTTCTTTGCTTCAGGAACTTTGATGTGGAGGCTGAAGTATGAGAAGGAGTGCTATCCTGCTGAAGAGTTTGCCCTCTCCTGTGGTTTTTAATGCAATGGGCAGTACAAATGTCTTGATACCTCAGGCTGTTGATGTTGCCATCCACTCTGCAGATCTCTCGCACGCCCCAATACTGAAAGTAACCCTAATCCATGATTTTTCTTTCACCAAACTTGATTGATTCTGTGAGAATCTTGGGTCCTTGCAGGTTCCAATAGGTCTTCTGCAATATTTGTGATGATTGGAATGCAGTTCAACAGATGATTGATTTGAAAAATCTACCTTCTGCCACTTTTCCAAATGATCTACTAGAAGTCAAGTTATAATTTGTTGCTCTTACAACTGGGATCGACGACAAGACTTCTGTCTGGTATATATAGGGAAAATAAACATCACTCATTCACTTTCCTTCAGCTTAGTCCATGATCTGTCAGGGGTCACCACAGCAGAATGAGCCACCAATTACTCAGGCATAAGTTTTAAGTGGCGGATACCATTCCAGCCAGATCACAGCACACTAACTAGTGAAGCCCCAGTGCTGGGAAACACACATTCTCTCATACACACAGACTTTCATACACTATGGCCAAATTAGTTTGCAATTCACCTATAGTGCAAACGAAGCACCCAGAGGAAACCCACACAAACACGGGATGAACATATAAACTCCACACAGAAATGCAGGACACAGGACTCAAACACAATGCGACAATGCCAACCCCTGAGCCTGTGCTGTTTTCTAATTTAAGCAAATAATGTTTTGGGAAACACATAATAGAGCATATACAGTTGCAACAGCATATTTTTACAACTGAAGCTAGATCTGAAAGGTCAGATTTACTTAAAATATTTGCTTTACTCGTAACAAACTCGTTAAGCGGAAATCAAAGATCAAATGATGACCTGGAAGGAAAGAAGTCAAGTGGCCAAAGTTTGGCTACATAATATGGTGAGATGAGATCATGTCCTCTCCCTCAGGTGTCCAAGCTGACTCGACACCGCAGCCAGGATTTAACGGCCAAAGAATCAATCTGTTGTGCCAAATGTATGGGTGGCGACGCAGGCGTGATGTAAGGGCCTGCACTTCTGCAGCCAAACTCTGTTAAAGTCATCTAACATAGCCGCCGGTCACTGGGGTAAAGATAATTGTCTTTTCGGAATATGATAAATAAACAACAAACAAAGCAACAGCTTGGGATGGGAGCGAACAAGCGTGCAAAAGAGAGAGCGAATATTTCAACAAAGGGCAAGAGGGAGGCATTTTATAGCATCTCATGGTTTCATCTCCTTCCCTCTCATTCTCTCTCTTCCTGCCTTCATTACTCTAAGACCACACACACACACACACACACACACACACACACACACACACACACACACACACACAGCCGAGCTGAATGTAGGTCAGCACTGGACGAGGATGTGAAAGTGAATGGTAAATCAAAACAATTTATCAATGTGCAGATCCCCTGTGCACTACAACAGAACTGATCAGGAAGGGAGGCTCAGACACACAACACTTAATACTCAAATCACACAAAGATATATGGAATTATATTTTCACATTTAATGAAAATGAAACTCCACAATGTTGTGTTTTGTTTTCAAAGTGTTAGTTTGATTCTAAAGCATGGCTAAATTTATGAGGACAAATCTGAATTCAATTAGTCACACTCCACAGGAGCTGAACAAAGCCTAATATTATACTCCTTAATTCCACAACATTTCATAAACATAAAATAATGCAGTGAACCTGAGAAATGGTCAAGTGCTCAAACTATGAATTCAATTCCTGAACTCTTAAATCACTTCACAAATTGCTCTGAACAATTAATTTGTGAATTGGATTGATCTCCATTAAGGATTGTGAATTGGATTGATCTCTATTAAGGATTCTAAGTTAAGGATTCTGATTCAAATGATCTGCTGAAAGTGAGTCTCCAGCTAATAATTCACTGATTCAAATGATTCAGTGACAGAGATTCTCCAGTTAATGATTCACTGATTCAAATGATCTGGTGAGAGTGAGTCTCCAGTTGATGATTCACTGTTTCAAATGATTCAGTAACAGAGGCTCAAGTTAATGATAACTGTTTCAAATGATTCAGTGACAGAGAGTCTCCAGATATTGATTCACTGATTCAAATGATTTTATTTATTTTTATTTTAACTTTTTACTTAACAGGGACAATTGACAGTCAAAGAACTGCCCAAGAATGAGCTACAAAGCTAAATTTAATTTGATCTGATGACTGAGTCTCCAGCTAATGATTCACTGATTCAAATGATCCAGTGAAAGTGAGTCCCCAGTTAATGATTCACTTATTCAAATGATCTGATGGGAGTGAGTCTTCAGCTAATTGTTCACTGATTCAAATGATCTTGTGAGAGTGAGTCTTCAGTTAATTATTCACTGATTCAAATAATCTGGTGAGAAACGTCTTCAACTAATAATTTACTGTTTCAAATGATCCAGTAATAGTGAGTCTTCAGCTAATAGTTCATTAATTCAAGTGATCTGGTGAGAGCGAGTCTCCAGTTAATGATTCACTGATTCAAATGATCTAGTTAGAGCGAGTCTTCAGCTAATGATTTATTGATTCAAATGATCTGGTGAGAGCAAGTCTCCAGTTAACGATTCATTGATTCAAATGATCCAGTGAGAGCAAATCTCCAGCTATTCGGCGCCATATAAGAAGTATTGTTTCAAACTGAAGTGCTCAAACCTGGTCCCTTCGAAGGGTACAACTTATGGACACTACAAGCACCCATGATCCTTTGCACACTGAATTTGTTTGATGTCACAAAATGACAACTGGAGGTCCATTGTTCGACTTTACCTATATATGTATGTATAGTATTTTTCTATAGGCAACTACTGTAATATTTATAAAGTTATAAATAAAAGAGAAGAGCTATAAATAAAACATTATAAAATACATGCAAACATAAATAAATAAATAAATAAATAAATAAAATAAGGTGCAGCCTGCAAAATGTACTCGCTGTTTTGAGCTCATTAAGATGATGCAGAAGTGTGTTAAAAATAGCTTTTCTGACCCCTACCTACACCCTTCGTAGGGATTGGGGCATAAGAATGAGCCCTTCCAAATTGAACACAGTGAATGATTCACTGAATCAAATGATCTGATGAGAGTGAGTCTCCAGCTAATGACTCTCTGATTCAAATGAAATGATCCAGTTAGACTGACGGTGCATTTCAAACTGAACTTCCTTACCAGTATGTGAAAAAATCATAGTATTCGAAAATGATCTGGCTAAAATAGTATTGTTATGTATGATGAAATACTATCGTTAAAAGATTTCGAGATACATTTATTCAGCAAAGATGTATTAAATTGGTAAACAAGTGACAAAACAGATCATTATAATGCTACAAAGGATTTTCCTGTCAAATAAATACCGTCCTTTTGAGTTCGATCAAACAGAAAATGGAAACAGCACAACTGGTTACCACATAAATAATAGCAAATCATCTTATTATACTGACTTCTGAAGAATCGTGTGACATTAAAGACGGTAAAACTTCAGTTTAGGTCACAATTCATGCTAATAACTACTGGCTTATCCTCTGCCTATTATTAAGATATTAACTGTTCATTAGTAGTTATAAAATATGATCTTATTCTGCACCCCTAATCCTACCCAAAACATAAACCCAACTTCTTCCTTACTAACTATTAATAAACAGCCAATTAGTACTTTTATTAAGCTAGTATTCATTCATTCATTCATTTTCATTTCAGCTTAGTCCCTTTATTAATCTGAGGTCGCCACAGCGGAATGAACCGCCAACTTATCCAGCATATGTTTTACGCAGCGGATGCCCTTCCAGCTGCAACCCATCACTGGGAAACATCCACACACACTCATTCACACACATACACTACGGCCAATTTAGCTTACCCAATTCACCTGTACCGCATGTCTTTGGACTTGTGGGGGAAACCGGAGCACCCGGAGGAAACCCACACCAACACAGGGAGAACATGCAAACTCCACACAGAAATGCCAACTGACCCAGCCGAGGCTCGAACCAGCGACCTTCTTGCTGTGAGGCGATCATGCTACCCACTGCGCCACCGTGAGGCCCCTATTAAGCTAGTAGTGTTGGTTAATTTAGTGAATTGTGACCCAAACTAAAGTGTTACCTTTACCTTACTATTTTATTTTTTATTTGTATAATTTACAATACTACTTTTTTCTTTAATCAAATAAGGTAAAGTAGCCTACAGTATATACACAATTATACAGTATAATGTAAAAGCTACATTTTAAGACATTTTAATTGAGCCATTTAGTGCAGTTGTCCTCTACATTTTTCAGTCATTCCAGAACCTATAAGTAACCTATTTCAGTAACCTAACAGTAAGTTATTGAACAAAATCAACAGTTATTAATGGTGCAAAATCCATGTTTGTGAGGTTTTCATACATTTTAATTTAAACCAAATGTTTCTGCATGGCCTAGCTGAAAACCACTGATCTACTGTTCTCAAAACAGAGTGAGAGTTCATGCATAATGAATCTTCCAGCGCATGAAGTGCTTTGAGACCATTATGTTAATTAATTCCACAAGTCCGCGCATTTTTGCCATTTCCTAATTCAAGTGTATCGATTTTATAATGTTTCTCGCTGGCTCTGAAATCCTGGCGCTTCAGGTAAGGTGTCTAAACAGCCATCTCTCACTAGTGTGCTTATGTGAACTGTGAAAGCAGTGTGATTCAAATGCAGAGCGTGTTAGATTTCGCTCTCTGCCTGAAAATCGGCGCTGACGTTCACCTCCTCCAGCTAGAGGAGCAATCTATTTCATCCCCCCGTTCATTTAATTGACTGATTGTCACGTTGTATCACAAGCTAAGCAAGCACAGAGTGGTGTAAAGGACAGCGGTTGGACACTGCACCCTGCTCCCACTGTCTCTAATGAGATATTAATGATCGAAACCATCAATCGCAAAATGCATGCTTTGACGCCACATTAGAAACAGCGCTTATGAAATAGCGACACACAGTGGCCGAGAGGTGAATTGCAACCAGGCGTCTATGTCTAGACTGGAACAGGACAGTTCTGCTCTTAAAATACAAAGTTTAGACGTTATAAGTGCATCTACACAGCAAAAACAGTACTTGTTGACAGCGAATTGCGTTTAAATCCTTATAGTCCATAACCACTGGTAGCTAAATGAAGATTAATTTCCAGTCTATGATTATTGGCTGTTGGTTGTCTGTGTAAAAATGGTATTTTGTATTTTTAGATGACCACCTTAAATGTAAAAGGCACTATATAGTATAAAATTATAGTGTAAAATTGAATAATGCATTTAAAAAAATATTTGTTTCGTATAATTGTTTCTGTAACTATATTGTTATTTATATTTGTTTATTAAAATTAACATTTAATAGTATAATATATATATATATATATATATATATATATATATATATATATATATATATAGTGTACACAGTTAATATTAATATAATATAAATATTTAATATAGATATTAAAATATTTTTACTCGAATTATTGAGCTAATTTTATTAATATATTTTGAAATGACGTAATATAACATTCATAAAGAATGTAAAAAAAACACTTTCACAAAATCTTTACAAATAATATGCTTAAACAATACTATATCTTTGATCGTTTCAATAGATTAGCATTATTAGCATATGATGATTTCCCTTGCAAAACGATTCATGGATATTAAAGTTGATATTTGTGTATAATTTAGCATTTTCTTCCTGTTTGTTGTTATTATCAAGGTAATAAAAAGTTTTTTCCTCACTAAACTGCATAAAACAGAAATATCTGGTACAAATATTAATATTTACTCACCCTCGTTTTGCTGAAGATGCTGTTCTTTCACTAGAAGCAAAATTGTTGTAAAGCACGTCATCGACTACTTTATTTAGCTACTCTAAAATTAACACAGGGCCGCAATATGCATCGTATATTACGGTCAGTTCGAAGAAGAACACAAACATGCCTTTAAAACACGAAATAATCTTAATTATCAACCGAGTAAACATTCAATCAAAACTCCTTCATGAACTACACTTGTTCTGGGAATTGTGGGAAATAAACTACATTTCCCATCACCCCCTGCTTCACGGGCTTGTCATATGACTCGCACGGACAACATGAAAGCCTCCAGCAAGATATAACTGACAGCAATTAAGCTGCGAGAACAAACAACAAAGCGGTTCTTTATAACAAAACGGCCAGGAACGGTCATGGTACTCCAATAACGCTTTAAAGCCTTTGTCTGCCGCAAATCTGATGATGGATTTGATGCGTATAATCGCGTTGTGTGCACTGATCGCAGCTCATTGTGTTCGCGCATCGCCGCCGAACTTTGTGCTGCTTTTTGCCGATGATTTGGGTTACGGAGATCTGGGTTGTTTTGGACACCCGTGCTCTCTCACCCCGAATCTGGACAGACTAGCGGCCAACGGGCTGCGCTTTACCGACTTCTACGTCACGAGTCCCGTGTGCAGCCCCTCCAGGTAAAGCCAGATCAAACATAACATGGAATATATAGGCAATTTATTTATTTGAATGGGTATATATTGTATTCACAAATGTAAATTTTCTTCATAATTACCTAATTTGCAGAATTTTCTGTGTGACTTAAATTGTTTAATTACTACATTACAAAATGTTTACGGTAAAAAAAGTGTAAAAACTGAAACTCTATAAAAAAATATTATACTTATACTTAGTAAAATATACTTAGTAAATATTATATAATTTGATGATTTTGCCTCTGTACTTGTTTTTTTATCATTTTATTATTAGTATTATTTATTTTCTTATTATTTAATTAGGGACCGAGCACCTACGGTGCGTAGGCCCTATTGGAATTCCGCTGTTTATTATTATTCTTCTTCTTTTTCTTCTTCTTCTTCTTCTTCTTCTTCTCCGGAATGAATCGCGATTTTGAGGGTCTAAACATGCTCGAAAACTCACCAAACTTTGCACACGCCCCAGAAGTGGCGAAAATTTACGTTTATTATAGGTTTTAGAAGTGGGTGTGGCAAAATGACTCGACAGCGCCACCTATACACATTTGACGGACTAGCCCCCGAGCTACATTTCACGCACATGTACGAAAATTGGCACACACATCAAACATGCCAAAACCTACCAAAAAGTCTCTTGGAGCGAAATCTCAAACCCAACAGGAAGTCAGATATTTTTAACTTCCTCTGCCGAAAAAGTGCAGTTTTTGCCATTTTCAGGCGTGGTATTTGAACGAACTCCTCCTAGGGAATTCATCGGATCAACACCAAAATTGGGTATCGTCAAATAAAGGCCTTGGCGATGTTAAATTGCGAAGATCTAGAGTTTTCGTCGAAGGGCGTGTCCGTGGCGGCCTCTCAAACTTTGACGCTTCGTCACGAAACAGGAAGTTGTTATAAATCAGCCATACATTGTCTGATCTGATTTAAAATCCATATGTTTGATAACAGTC
>CAIGQW010053418.1:1392456-1428996 GCA_903798125.1 Danio choprae
AGAAAGTGCAATGCTTCGCCATGGAGGAGGAAGCACTTATAACTCAACCAAACAATATCTGATCTGTCTAAAAATGCACACGTTCGATGAGATTCCTCTCCTGAAGACATCTACATGCAAATATTGAGTCTCAGTCATAGCGCCACCTGCTGACAGAAGGAAGTTTGGCATAAATCTGTGATTTTCTGGGGTTTTTTAATATATATCGGCTTCAATTATTATTGTCCGCTGTTCTCTGTCATCCTGAGGCCACCGGATGGCGGTGAGCCCGGGTGCGAGGTCCCTTTCATCGCTGCTTGCAGCTTTAATTTTCATTGTTTCCGTTTTACTATTGTACTTGATGTCATCCAATGTCATTAATGATTGTATTGTTAAAACCCAATAAAAATAAAAGGTAAAGCCAGATATTCGCCTGACATTCAGCCTAATATATACTTTGAGTATTATTATATACTATATTATTATAGTAGTATATTATTGTTACTTTCACTACTGTGCACTGATTCTTTCGAATACTACTCTGACAAAAAATGATTAATTGGATTTACTAAATGTTTTTAGTATCATTTGAATAACTATTTTCAGTGTATTTTCCATTATTATTGCAAAATTATTGTGTCATAATTTAGAGAGAGCTTTTAGTTTTTTTTCGTTGTCTATCAATTTTATTTTCGATATATAGCATATTGATTTGATTCCTTTTTTAGCAAGCTGTTTTTTATCCATTTTTAAATAACCTCCCATCTAGTTGGTACATATGTAGCCTACATGTACATAAGTGGTATGTGCGTGCATAATAAATAAATAAATAAATAAATAATCTAATCAGTTCAACAATAAATAAATAACATTATTTGATAGTCAGAAAGCAAAATATTATAGTAAAAAACAGTTATAATAAATAATTATAACAAGATAATTTATTATACAATAACAATAAATTTCTTATAAGATCTATTCATAATTTACTCCAGGCTCGTCTGAACTGTTTTGTTTTCTTTCCTTCTGACTGTCAAAAATGTCCTTTGATTTGTTGTCGAATTGATTAGATTTGTTATCTAATCGAGGCCTTTACATAATCCTTAATTAATAATTATGTGTCTGGTACAGAAGATGGCGCCAGAATACAGGCTAATATTCAAAACATTTGTCATGAACGATCTGCTATAAAATCGTGTATTTCTCCAGTACACTCTAAAAATGTTGGATTTAACCCCAACCTTTGGATTAAAAGGCAAATTTTAAATTTACCTGAATATTCCAATAAAACAACCCAGCATTATTTAGTGGAATATATATATACACATACACCATGCAGTTTATGTCAATTTTCTGTATGCTTTACTATATGCATGTGCCAGAATGTAGTCTATAATATACATACATACATTCATTCATTCATTTTCTTTTTGGCTTAGTCCCTTTATTAATCTGGGGTCGCCACAGCGGAATGAACCGCCAACTTATCCAGCATATGTTTTTACGCAGCGGATGCCCTTCCAGCTGCAACCCATCTTTGGGAAACATCCATACATACCCATTCACACTCATACACTACGGACAATTTTAGCTTACCCAATTCACCTGTACTGCATGTCTTTGGACTTGTGGGGGAAACCGGAGCACCCGGAGGAAGCCCACGCCAACACAGGGAGAGCATGCAAACTCCACACAGAAACGCCAACTGACCCAGCCGAGGCTCGAACCAGCAACCTTCTTTCTGTGAGGCGAACGTGCTATCCACTGCGCCACCGTGAGGCCCTTAACTGCCAACTGCCAGCATATTTTTTACGCAGCGGATGCCCTTCCAGCTGCAAACCCACTGCACCACCGTGCCACCCCTATAATATACACTGAATGATAAATGTAACATGCAAACGTTGACCTTACATTTTCCCCTATGATATATGAAGCAAGATTAATATCAGCTTGCAAACAATTTATCAAACTAACGGTAACACTTCAGAATAATGGTCCATTATTCTTCTATGGCATTTATTTATCATAGTCAGGGGTGGATTTAGTGATTTTGGGGAACTAAACAATTCCAGCCATGGGGCCCAAAAGTTCTAAAATGCACCTTTTGTACTTAAATGTTTTTTTCTTATTATTATTTTTTTGTTATTTTTTTCTTATATCTTTCGATCTCTTTTTCTACATTTTATTTTAATACAAAATAATAATAATAATAATAACAATAATAATAATGATAACAACATGTAAAGCATCTTGTAAAACATTTGAAACTATTTGTATTCTTAAAATGAATTCACAACTAAAATCAATAAATGAACTATTTTGCTTTTAAAATGAAACCTTTACTGATTGGACTGCTGTACTGGTCCATAATTGAAGGTGGGGGACACATTTGCGCAGATGTAATAATTACATTCAAATAAAAAAAATTTAGACCCTCACCATACAAAATATGATAGAAAACAATGTTGTATATAATTTATAGGTATCATTTATACTTCTAAGTATTTATTTGGGGGCCCTCAGATTTCCTGGGGCCCTAAGCGGCCGCTTACCTTGCTTATTGGTTAAATCCGCCCGATCATATTTCAACATTAACTAATGCATTATTAAAATCCAAAGTTGTGCTTGTTAACATCACCAGTTAATATGAACTAACGTTATTCAACTTAAATAGGATTAACTAATGTAAAAAAGATGAATAAATACCATAATAAATAGTTTATGCTAATGAACCAGTATTTTAAAGTGTTACCCAATCTAACATACAGTATTCTGTTTTACATCCTTTTTGTTCCAGGGCAGCATTGCTGACGGGCCGCTATCAGACTCGCTCTGGGATTTATCCGGGTGTGCTGTATCCAGGCTCAAGAGGAGGTCTCCCTCTCAACGAGACCACCATAGCAGAGGTGCTGAAGACTCAGGGTTACTCCACAGCAATGGTCGGGAAGTGGCACCTGGGCGTAGGGCTAAACGGCACCTACCTGCCTACCCGACAGGGCTTTGACAGTTATCTCGGTATCCCATACTCTCATGATCAGGTACTTATTTTTGCTTTTATTATACAGAATCTAATCAGGAAATCAACGAGGAAATTGCATTGCGTTATTTTATATTACAGATGTTTTATCCAGCTGTTATATCAATATAGATTGCTTTATGTGGTGTTAAGGTGTAAAGGATGGTCAACAGTGTAATTACAGAAATTAATTACAGATGCAATTACATGCAGGTATTTAATCAAGCATAAGTACAATGCAAAAGCATGTATTTACACAATTATTACATTGTAACTAGTGATTAATTTCAGTGTACGTTCATATTAGTTAAGGCCACCTAATATAATGTGGAACTCAAAAGGTTTCTTTGGGTCATTTTCTTTGCTCATATTGTCATTGCATAATGTTTAAGGAATTAATGATTTCTCTATTATAGGGTCCCTGTCAGAATCTGAGCTGCTTCCCTCCGGATGTAAAGTGTTTTGGCCTGTGTGATCAGGGTGTTGTGACTGTACCTCTCATGTTTAATGAGATTATCAAGCAGCAGCCTGCAGATTTCCTCCAGCTGGAGAAAGCCTATGGTGAATTCGCCTCTCAGTTCATCAGTGACTCTGTCCAGGACAATCGCCCGTTCTTCTTGTACTATCCTTCACATGTGAGTCAAAAACAGTTACCTTGATCAAAATACATCTCTACACTCATATGCAATGGCTCAAAAATACTTACTTGGTCTAGCAATTAAGCAATATACTGTATATTTAAAAAAAATGTAAAGCGGTATACTAGCATTTTTGGAATAAATGTAAATTAAAATCCAACATTGAGGAAATTCAAATATTGATTCTTGAGAGAGAGAGTTGAGGAAAGCTGAAGAGAAATACAAAATATGCATGCTTTAATATTGCTTTATGAAAACATTCTAATGCCTCATTGTATAATTTAATATAAAACACACTAAAATAAAAATATTAATATAGTCATTAATTATATAAAATACATGTATTATAATAAATATTATATATTTGTTTGAAAACTAATATAATATAATATAATAATTTCATAATAGTTCAGCACGGTGGCGCAGTCGGTAGCGCTCTCGCCTCACAGCAAGAAGGTCGCTGGTTCGAGCCTCGGCTGGGTCAGTTGGCATTTCTGTGTGGAGTTTGCATGTTCTCCCCGTGTTGGCGTGGGTTTCCTCCAGGTGCTCCGGTTTCCCCCACAAGTCCAAAGACATGCGGTACAGGTGAATTTGGTAGGCTAAATTGTCCGTAATGTATGAGTGTGTATGGATGTTTCCCAGTGATGGGTTGAAGCTGGAAGGGCATCCGCTGTGTAAAGCATATGCTGGATAAGTTGGCGGTTCATTCCGCTGTGGCGACCCCAGATTAATAAAGGGACTAAGCCGAAAAGAAAATGAATGAACCAATGAATTTCATAATAATAATAATTTCAAACTTTAAACAAATAAATAAAATATTCATTCATTCATTTATTTTCATTTCGGCTTAGTCCCTTTATTAATCTGGGGTCGCCACAGCGGAATGAACCGCCAACTTATCCAGCATATGTTTTACACAGCGTATGCCCTTCCAGCTGCAACCCATCTCTGGGAAACATTCACACACATACACTACGGACAATTTAGCTTACCAAATTCCCCTATACCGCATGTCTTTGGACTTGTGGGGGAAACCGGAGCACCCGGAGGAAACCCACGCCAACACGGGGAGAACATGCAAACTCCACACAGAAATGCCAACTGACCCAGCCGGGGCTCGAACCAGCGACCTTCTTGCTGTGAGGCGAACGTGCTATCCACTGCGCCACTGTGAGGCCCCATAAATAAATAAAACAATAGCCAATAATAAAACACTAGAAGCAGAAATAAAGGTGCCTGGTGCTAGCAGCAATCACCCACCTGCACATCCAGTACTGCTGTTATCTGCTTTACCCTGAGCTCATGGCATCAATTACAACTCACTCTTTCCCTGAGGTTTGCCTTACAGCAGCACCCATTAAACCCAATAATATAATATAGGTTGTTTGGACTATAGGGAGACTTGATGATGAATGGCTATTGGCTGATTAACTCTTTTGGGACAATTAACTCTTCCATGATAACAGGGTCTATTCTGATTGGACAATTCAAACAGGATTGTGGGTAATGTGGTATGCAATTGCAAATTCAGCAATTACCCTGATTTATAGAAATAATTTAAATAAATCGTAACTAAATAATGAATTTCCTTTTCCATTGTAACATTGACTTCTCTGATTGGATGATCAGTGGTTGTGGATAGTGTAGTTTTTAATGGAGAATTCAGATGATAGCCTGATTTAAATAATTAAAATAAATAAATGATATGATTCTTTTATTTTTCTATTTTAAAGTGACTTTGCTGATGAGGTGATTGAAACACGATTGTGGGTAGTTTTTATGTTATTTCACTTTATTATTGAGAATTAACATTATTAAGTAAAAAATAGGAACAACAACTTTTAATTGAATGGTCAAAAGAGGATTGTGGGTAATGTAGTTTGTCATTGAAGTGTCATTTAGTAGTCAACATCATGTCATTAAATAAAATGAGTAAATGATGATTAATTGAGTAATGCATTTATTTTCCCTGGTAACAGTGACTGTTCTGATTGGGCAATTAACAGAGGATTGTGGGTAGTGTAGTTTTTCATTTAGAATTCTACATTTAACAGTTTCAGTTCATTTAAATATAAATATACAGTTAATAATGCAATGTTTTGTTTGGCTAACAGTAGCTTTTCTGTCTGCATAGTCCAAACAGTATTGTAGGTAGTGTAGTGTTGGTTTTCTGAAGGTTTCAAGCAATCTCAGATCTCATAGTAGATTCTTCTGGAAAGATTTACATATTATATATTTAAAAACTAAATAGGACTTTTACTGGAAGTTTTACCTTGATCCTTCTGTGTCTGCTGTTTGTCTTCTCCAGCACACACACTACCCTCAGTATGCGGGTGCAGATTATGCAGGCAAGTCTCCACGTGGGCCGTTCGGTGACGCTCTGATGGAGTTTGATGGCACTGTAGGGAAGATTCTACAGACTCTGGAGGAGACGGGTGTCATCAACAACACTCTCATCTTCTTCACTGGTGACAACGGGTCCGTGTCGTTTGAGTCTTTCTTCTTGACTGTTTATATCTTCTTTGACATCTACAGCTGAAGACAAACATATTAGCTCTCCTAATATTAGTGAAAATATTCAAATATTTCCCAAGTGCTCTTTAATGGAGAGAAGACAATAACTAATGACTAATAACTAATTTCTTTAGTCGTTTCTCTGATGACAGTACATAATATTTTACTAGTTGTTTTGCAAGATACTAGTATTCAGCTTAAAGTGATATTTAAAAGGCGTAACTAGGTTAATGTGGTTAACTAGGCGAGTTAGATTAATATGCAAGTCATTGGATAAAAGTGGGCAATAATTTAATTCGGGGGCTGAAATATTGGGAATATTTTATTCTTTAATGTTTATAATTTCAACAAAATAAAAAAATATAATAGGAAACACTGTGAAATGTTTCCTTGCTATGTTAAACTGTAGGAAATATTTGAAAAGGAATTAAAATGTTACTGAAGGGCTAATCGTTTGTATATAACTGTATATCCAGTTTGTGCATGTCAATATCCTGATCATATTTATATTACCCAAGTGCATTTTACCAATCCCAAATGTAATAGCTACTATTAGGTTTGTATATGATGAGTGATTTATATTTTTAAAGGAAGACTAGAGGTGAAAATTTAATTAGCATTTAATTTCTATTCAGACTATTCAGTGCGAGTTGCATCTTGTTTTGTTCATATTTATCTTGTTAAAAATTATACATCACTTACATGTATTAATCAGGATGTCCGCAGGGTCTTAAAATGTTTTAAATTCCAAAAACTACATTTGGGGGCTTAAAAGGTCTTAAATTCATAGAAAAATGCATAGTGTTGTAGGTCTTAAATCATTTTAAACAGGTCTTAATTTTCCTATGTCGAGGTAAAGCTACGCAATCGGGGCAACACATATTCAATCACCAACAATCCATCTCAACATAAGTTTTATTTATTAGCTGTATTTACTAATAAATATGTATGGTTTAATTATACAATAACATTTGGTTTTTAGTTCTTCGTGTATTTAAACCTACCTGGTGAGGGCACTGACCTGGACAGACATTGTAGTGTGCATACATTTAGTTAGTTTTTTAAATTAAGATTTAAAGGTTTTAAGATTTAAAGAAGTTAAGACTTAAAATGAAATTGGTGTTTATTGTTTTTTAAATAAAAGTTATGTTGGAAAAAAGTGTGTGTATGCAACAAGAGATTTGACACATTATTTAAAATATGTGGATATTATTTATAAGCAATACTAAAAGCAACTAAAGAAATGTTTTAAAGGAGCAAGAAAAATATTTTCTATTGGTTCAACCGGGCCATTAGAAGCAATCCTTAGGGTTTAGCCCTGTATACAGCAGGGAAAATAAGTATTGAACACGTCATGTTTTTTTTCCTGGGAATAATATTTCTGAAGGAGCTGTTGACATGGAATTGGACCAGATTTTGGTAAAAACCCAAACAATACAAACATAAAAATGAAATAAAACAAAACAAAAAAATCTGATAAATGAGTTCTGTGTAATAACAATGGACTGACACAATGAGAAAGAACTGAACTACTGAAACGTATTTAATACTTTATATACAGGCTTTTTTGTGGCAGCAGCTTAAAGACGCCTCTCTTATAGAGAAGAAGTCATATGAATTGCTCAGGAGTTTTTTTACAGACTTCAACAGAGTGTAAAACTCTTGATGGTTCTGTAGGTCTCGTCTATCAAATCTGATCTTTAATTTGTATTTTATGTTGGATTCAAGTCAGGTGATTGGCTGGGCCATTCCACAGCTTGATCTCTAAAAGCATTTGACAGTTTCCTTCGCTGTGTTTTGGATCATTGTCTTGCTGAAATGTCCACCCTGGTTTCATCTTCATCATCCTGCTAATGTAGATGTTGGACTAAAGCAGCTAATGTTCATTTACAATGCCGAAGGGCAGATGGTTGCTGAAGAACTACTGAGAGATTTCAGTTGCTGTCTGGACTTTCACTGCCTTTCTACACCTCATTGTCTTCCTTCATGTGTTCAATACATTTCCCTGCGTCATTTCATTTGATTACACATAACTTCATTTGGAAACTAGTTAGATTTGTTTTCTTTGCATATATAGATTTCTTTGGTTGTTACCAACATCTGGGGAAAATGTCAAGTCAACGGCACCTAGAAATATGTTTTCTGAGAAAAAATGATGAAGTGTGCAATACTTATTTTCCCCACTGTAAGTCTGAAATGTCTTTCATAATGGTCTTAAAAGGTCTTCAAAAGTCTTAAATTTGACTTTGTGAATAACAGAAACCCTGTTAGTGATTAAATACTAACCAAATAGTTGTTATTAAGATTTATGGGGTTTTTATAATTAGTACAACATGGTTGAAAAAAAGTCTGATTGGAATATAAAATATTTAATAATTATTGACGTACTGTGTTTCCGCTACAGGCCAGAGCTGATGCGCAAGTCTCGTGGAGGGAATGCAGGACTGATGAAATGTGGTAAAGGCACAACATATGAAGGAGGAATGAGAGAGCCGGCCATCGCGTACTGGCCTGGATTCATCAAAGCAGGTGCTGAGAGATGAACGGCCCGCTGTCTGCATGCAGCTGTAAAATACATCATGTGTTTATAAAATGTAGGACATTGTGTTTGTATGCTTTCCCATCATTCAAAGGTGTCACTCGTGCTCTGGCCAGCTCTTTGGACATTCTGCCCACCTTCGCCAAACTGGCCGGAGCTCCGTTACCTGAGGTGCAGCTGGACGGGGTGGACATGACAGACATCCTGTTCAACCTCGGACCGGTACGAGACTAAACTATGGAAATAAAGTTATAGGCCTGAAAATATGTTTTGAGTTAGATTTGGGATGTAAAAGATTTTGTCTTTTTTTTTTTGGAGTAACTTTTTTCCTGTGTGTGTTTAAAAATTCATTCATTCATTAATTTTCTTTTTGGCTTAGTCCTTTATTAATCAGGGGTCGCCACTGCGAAATGAACTGCCAACTTTTCCAGCATATGTTTTACGCATCGGATGCTCTTCCAGCTGCAACTCATCACTAGGAAACATCCATACACACCCATTCACACTCATACAGACAATTTAGCTTACCCAATTCACCTGTACCGCATGTCTTTGGACTTGTGGGTGAAACCGGAGCACCCGGAGGAAACCCACGCAAACACAGGAAGAACATGCAAACTCCACACAGAAACACCAACTGACCCAGCCGGGGCTCGAGCCAGCGAACTTCTTGCTGTGAGGCGATTGTGCTATCCACTGTGCCACAGTGCTGCCGTGTTTAAAAATAATAATAATAATAATTTTACAAAATATTATATTATTATAAATATGCAATAAGAACAAAAACCTGTTTGTGACTTGTGTAAAAAATATTTTGACATTAAAACATATTTTAATAGAATATGTATTTTTATATATTACAGATTGTTTTTATTCAGGAAATATTTTAAGGGAAAGGTTTAAAAAGGTGTCTTATGGAGGAATTTTAAAATATATTAATCATTAATCAAACTAAAAGATTGTATATGACAGTGTTGTTATTAGTATGTTTTTTGTACAATCAATGTTTATTAAGAAACTGATATGATTGTATATTTAAAATGTATTCAAAAAGTCATTGTTTCACTTGTTCTGATGCTCCTTATTAACCTTATTGATTTTGGCCTCTGGACTGCTTTGGTCATCATGGCTCTGAACCTTAATTGCTGCTTGCAGCTATATTTAGTATAGGTTTTGTCATGAAGATAGCCAATCCTGCTGATATGGCATTAAAATATACATACATGCATACATAAACACACACACACACACACACACAAATACACATACATAGATATATACAATTTAAAATATCTCTTGATTTTAATGAATTGTAAAACATTATTGCTGTGATTCAAAGCTGAGATTTCAGCATCTTTACCCCAGTCTTCAGTGTCCCATGATCCTTCAGAAATAAATCTAATAAGCTTAGTTGGTTTTCAAGAAACATGTTTTTATTATTAGTATCATCAACATTGAAAACTGTTTTCCTGCTTAATATGTTTATGAAAAGAGTGATAATTGTTTTTATCAGGATTCTGTCAGGATTATGGAGTATGCAAACTCTTGTCATGCAGACATTTAAGTGGGTGTCTTCTGCACTGTAAATAATGGTAAAAAAAATTATATAGTGGGGACAAAAAAGTAATTTTTGCCTTGTTACTGTCATTTCAGAGTAAAAGACAGACCATGTTTTACTACCCCACTGATCCAAGTGTGAAGTATGGTGTGTTCGCAGTGAGATGGGAAAATTTCAAAGCACATTACTACACTCGGGGTAAGTACACCACTTTTGCACCCTATATATAAACCATCCATATAAGAATATATCATATTTCTAATACACTTTTAAAACATACCTTTGCTGTATTATTATATATTTTTTAATGCTAAGGCCAATACTGTTTGCCCCTTAAGAATTTGTATTTTTCTGATTGGCTACAGAACTAAACCACTGTCATCCAATGAACTGCCCAATTAAACTAGTCAAGTCTTTAAATTGCACTTTTAAGCTGAATACTAGTATCTGGCAAAATAACTAGTAAATATAAATTAGTTGTTAAAATGTAGTTATTAAAACTATTATGTTATTAAAACTCTTTGTTAAACAGCACTTGGGAAATATTTGACAAAAGAATTGAATTTGGCAGGAGGGCTTCAACTGTATGTCTTTTGACCCATAATTCAGGCGCAGCTCACAGCGAGACGACCCCAGACAACAGCTGCTCATTACTGGCCTTCCTCAAGTATCACGATCCCCCTTTACTCTTTAACCTGGAAACAGACCCGTCTGAAAACTATAACCTTGACGGCGAT
This sequence comes from Danio choprae, assembly GCA_903798125.1. NCBI lineage: Eukaryota > Metazoa > Chordata > Actinopteri > Cypriniformes > Danionidae > Danio > Danio choprae. Next base: position 1,403,438 of record CAIGQW010053418.1, read on the forward strand.
CAATGGGACGCTGTCCGCAAGCAAATCCAAGCCGTCAAGCAGCAGTTTGAGGCGTCTATGGTGTTTGGAGAGAGTGAGATAGCCAAAGGCATTGACTCTTTACTCGAGCCCTGCTGCATTCCTAATTGCAGACCGAAACCCGAATGCTGCCGCTGCAATTCTGCACTTTAATGGTCCGCACACTGCCAGATCCCAGCATTATACAGCACAGTAACATAACATTACAGTAAGGATGTAACGATGAATGCAGTTGAAAATCTATTCAAATATGCGACGATTCAAATCGGTTGAGATGCCAAACAAATGATGATACAATGGACCCTTTTCTAACACTGTTATGACGCGTTTAATGGTGATCAGCATCTTAAATTCTTGAAAGTTTTTAATATTTTGAAAACAAAAAAAACAAATCAACATTTATATGTATTTCTGAATGTATTATATGGCCTTTGCATCAATTTGCAACAAATTTCAGCATGTGTGAAGCGTTTGAAATACAGAGTGTGTATGGGGCAGGACAGTAAATTTGACATTGATCTCTCTTCTGGTTGCCATTATCAGTGTCACACAATTTTTTTTCTTTTTTCTGAAAGTCTTGATAACACCATCGTGGAGTTTTTATTTTATTATTTCAGCAAATAAGATTGTAAATATATATATATATATATATTTATATTTATATATATATATATATATATATATATATATTTGTTGTACTCTCTCATTCACTGTGCTCTAAGTTTACCCAACTATGGTGACTTTCGCTACTGAGAAACGCGGAAATGTGAAAAGGTCCAATTTGGAGTAGGAGTTTATTTCAATGAATGACTTTTTTCTGAACATCTGACATCTGAGTGATACATATTGCATTAGGGGTCATTTACAAATGACGTCTTTTGTGTGAAAAAGTTGGTTATTTCAAATGGAGACGCGCGGCTTGCGCTCAAATTGAAAATTTTTCACATTTGAGTGATAACAGTAGATTAATTACATCAGAGGAATGCACAGCACCCAAACACTGCAGTCATTTTTAATTAATTTGCTCCATAGGTAAAACTAGTATCACAGCTGAAGCAATGGTTTATCAGTTTGTCGTCCTCTGAGAGAATGGTTGCAGAGCAACGACAGATGCCACAGGAATGCGTTTTTAGATGCGAACTGTGATCGGCCCCTAAGTGTCCATAACTGAAGTGCTGCTTTGTTTACAGCGATAACCCAGGAAACACTGTAATATCACTGCTGTTCATAAGCACCACCTGCTGGCAGAGAATGAATTTGCATTTCATTTAGCCGATGCTTTCTGTCAAACTTAAAGGGCACCTATTTGAACCATTTTTCAAGATTAAATATAAATCGTTTGTGTCTCCAGAACGTATCTGTAAAGTTTCAGCTCAAAATACCCATCAGATTATTTATTATACCTTTTTTAAATCTGGGAAATGTGAGCTGTTTTTAGATTGTAGCTGGTTCTCCCCGCCCACCTTTCCCATGTGCTTGTCAGCCATATCCTTCACATAGACAAACAGCTAAGTGACAGACAAGAATGAAGCAGATCTCCCTTACTACAGTATGAACTTTCACAACCATTATTTCATATATTTGTTGTGGAGTTAATCTAAGCCTTTCTGAATCCATGAGTCACACACAATGTCGTTTTAAAGTTCGCTTGCGTGCACACACACACAAACACACACACACACACACACACACACACACACACAGACAGACACACACACACACACACACACACATATTGTTTTTGCAAACATGTTAATGCGCGGCTGTCAATCAACTCGGTGGGCGTGGAAACCGCACTCCTACGTCAAGTTGCGGTCAGCCTCAAAATGGGAGGGTTTTGGATCCTATTTTAACGTCAGGAAATTTAAAAAAAAAAGAGACTTATTGTCTTTATATCACTCCAATATGACTGTGGACACACTATATCTACACACAGTTCTGTCCAAACAGCTTACAAAAGATGATTTTCATCATAGGTGCCCTTTAAGTCAGACCATTTTGTTTTTGCTACAAACTATGAAATTATAAAATCTAAATTAGATTAAAAACGGGTCATGCTGCAAGTTTGCTTCATCTTTGATCATCTTTTCATCATGATTAAAATGCAGTGGTTGCCTCTCGCTTTAAATGCGAAGAGCACAGGCAAAGCATTACTTAGTTTATATGAAGAGATTTCATTTATTTGGTACCATACTTGCTTGATTTGGAGTTTTTGTTTACATTTAAATTTGGTTTTGTTATATTTCAATTTCACAAACTAACATATAGCAATAACCTAATGAATGGACACCTTTTCATTTACTGTATAATGTCTTTAATTTTGTTACAAAAAAATCATGAGAAAATTGAATCATGAAATCCAAATCCTGAATTGAACCGAATCGAGTTCAGTGAATCGTTACATCCCTATATTACAGTTCACCAAAACACTGATTGTTTAAAAGAGGCCAATCATTTTCTTTAAGAAGCAAACTTATGAAGGCAGAGCTTTGCTGATCCGCACTGAATCTCATTTAGGTTCTTTATCGAAAGGGAAATGACTGAAAATATTTTTTAATAATGATACTTAATTACTCTTGCAGACTATACTTGTCAAAGCCCAGAATTGAGCTATGAATGATAACTTTTTTATACAGCAATGTTATAGTTATTATCTCATTCATTTACTGCATAAGAAAGCCGGATATAATAATAGTGTATGATAATAGCTGTAACAGTGATTGGTTTCCTAGGGGATAGAGGAGCTACTGTGATTTGTAATGTAATCGAAGATGTTTATTGAATGTTGACACTCCTGTCTGTGTTATACTGTCTTTTGAAGTGAATCTAATGCTAATCTGTGTTTAATGCTGAATCTTAATTATGAAGGGATTTTTTGGAAATAAAATAATTTCAAATAACACAGGTTTTTAGTTATTCTATTCCTCCTCATCATGCATGTCCTAACTATACTAGATGAATGGTAACACATTTGTGTTTTTTTTAATTTATTTACAGTTGTGTATTCTTAATCATGAAAAAATATTTGAAATGTTAACTTTTGGGGCGGCACGGTGGTGCAGTGCGTATCGCTGTCGCCTCACAGCAAGAAGGTCGCTGCTTCGAGCCTTGGCTGGGTCAGTTGGCATTTCTATGAGGAGTTTGCGTGTTCTTCCCGTGTTCGCATGCACTATAGGTGAATTGGGTAAGCTAAATTGTCCATAGTGTATGGGTGTTTCCCAGTGATGGGTTGCAGCTGGAAGGGCATCCGCTGTGTAAAACATATGCTGGATAAGTTGGTGGTTCATTCCGCTGTGGCGACCCCGGATTAATAAAGGGACTAAGCCGAAATGAAAATGAATGAATGAATGAATGTTAACTTTTAAATTGCATATGTATACATGGTGGCACGGTGGCTCAGTGGGTAGCACTGTCGCCTCACAGGTGAGCTTTAGGGGATTGGAATAAGCTAAATTGGCTGTAGTGTATTGGTGTTTCCCCTGTGATGGGATGTGTGTGAATGAGTGTGCTGGGTTGCGCTGGAAGAGCATCTGCTGTGTAAAACATGCTGGATAAGTTAATAAAGGGACCAAGCCAAAAAGAAAATGAATGAATATGTATACATAATGCTAATTGCCGAGATGAAACATTGCAAATAATTATTTTGTATTATTATTTTTTGATTGCATGAATTAGTTTGTCCAATACAATATTCAAAGGCCACCCTCCTACAATGTTAACATAATAAATAATCAATTAAATAATTCATAATCATAATTAATTCCTGTGTGTTTTTAACACATTAAGTACATTTTTTAAAAGTTTATTATGGAAAAAATATATATTTTAGCATTTAATATATATTTTTGTTAACCCTCATAATGAATTTAGGTCTGTTCTGACCACAGAATATTTTCAAATGCTTGAAGACCCTAAAAATATGCATCTTCTTTGTATAAGAGATATATAAAGATTTTAAAACATGTTACACTTTTTGTGTTGCATGAAGCACATTTTAGATATTTACAACTTTTTGGTAAAATTAAGCATGTTTTACTACTCAGTCTAAAAAAAATGCAGATTTTCTCCCAGATAATGCACTTTCGGGACAGAATTTTGGAAAAAATCTAGTAATACAAGTAATCAAAAAAAAGTAATATTTATGTTGATTTTATATAGAACAAAAAGCAAAGCTTGAAATATATATGAAATATGAAAAGATGAAAAAGAAAACTTACAGAGTTGCCTTTGTCCATCAGCATCAGTCCAACAACCAGCGACGTCTCACCTTTACCAAACAAACTGAGAAACACTTTGATGACATCAAGCATATAGTATTTTATTCATAAGACCAAATCCATGACAAGGCAGTGAGATATTTTTTTTTGTCGTTTTTTTACAAGTTGTCATTTTTAAAGATACAAGATACATAGTTTTGTCATACTGAAGCTGTTTCCGTTATACAGTGAAGGACTGAATTATGTACGTTTAAGTCCAGAACTTTGTATTTCCTGTAATTGTATTTCAGCTACCCAAGCTTAAGTATTAGATGCTCTGCCTCAATGTGTTAGGGGTTTCACAGCCAATTTGTCACTACAAATTGCTAAAAGTGAAGGCTAAAATAGATCAGATATTCATTTACCGTATGAACACAGAGAAATGTCATGTAACAGTCATAACTGAGGATTTAGAGCTCTGATTGAAATAAATGATTGGTGTTTGCTCATAAATGAGAGACAAATTGCTGATCTCACCCATTAACTGCAACGATTAATGGTGTTTTTGGACATATTTGTGAATGTATGTTTAAACGTCAGCGACTGCATGATGAGCACACGTCCGACAGCTGATGTTTACCAGTGTAAAGCAGATAAAGGAAAGATACAAATACTAATTGAAAGCTATTTATATCTTTTTACCCCAACACAGTTGGCTTTTGGTTGTGAGATTGTTATCATCAACATATTAATATTATTATTATCATTTCTTTTAAATTTACATATTTATCTCAATAACATACTCAACAGAAAGGACACAGTATGGCGATCCTGACTCTAGAATATTTACAGCAATCTACCCGAAAACAAGTCACATTGAAAACAGAAAGTCCGTCTGTGAGAGTGTCACCGTCACAAATGAACGCGGATCCATAGGAACAGATTGCAGGCTGCCGGAGGAATGTTGGGTTGTGTTCCAAATAACATACTACTGCACCACTCCACCATACTAGTGCACAGAATGTTTTGATCCCGCTTGATTTATTTGGTTGGCAAACTGACCTCATGCACACAACGTCATAAGACATTAATATTAGGTTAGATTTAGGTCGTGATGTTAGGTGACCAAAATTCAATGTCTAGCCAGAGTCTAAGGACAACGTTATTTTGACGTCAAATGACGTAGATATTTGGTTAAATTTAATTTGTGTTGGAAAGTGAACAAAATCCAACGTCGAGCCAACATCTTAAACCAACATCATATTTGTCAGGGTTCTGTTGTGTCCATGTGCTTCTGTTGTCATCATGTGATTCCTTTGTTCTGTTTTCCCGCCGTTTTCGGTGTTAATTTGTTCCACCTGTGTTCTCCCCTGTATATCATTTGTCCCATTATCCCCTTGTATTTATACCCCTAGTTTGTGTCCTTTGTTGTCCGGTATTGTATTGTCAATGCGTCGGTGTATATCTATGTGTTCGAGTGTACATGCTGTCGTCACCCCATGTCCTCCCAGAGTTTCTTCATGTACCCGTGTTTGTCGTAAGTGTTTGTTAATAAATTCGTGTTTCATTTCATCCCGTGTTCTCGTGCCTTCATGTCCCTCAACCCGAGCGTGACAATATTGATGTCAAATACTGACACTTATTCGTCAGGTATGGCAACCAAAATCCAATAGTGGTAACGTCCACACAACGTCAAGCTGTAACATCATTAGATGTTGATATTTGGTTGATTTTAGGTTGGACATTGGCCTGACGTTGGGTTCTGACGTCAAACCAATTTTCATTTCCAAACAAAATGCAACGTCCCCACGACGTTGGGGTACAACATCAAACCTGCTGAGCTAGCTTTAAAAAGCCTTGTGGTGAAAATCAAGTTTTTGGTGTTGTTTACATGTTTGCCTGTTGTTTTTAATAGGCTTAAAGTACAAATGAAATCAAAACTAACCATTTTGTTAGCTCACATGGCCAGTTTTGTGGTGAACAATTCATCTGTGCATGTTGTTGCGAAAAAAAATTGTTTGCACTTGTAATGTAAAATTGAAATCTGCAAATGCACTTCCTGTTTGTTTTCAGTTAAATTCTCTGATTACGTCTGTCTGAGGTATTGAGCGTGGCTAGCATACTTAACCACGCCCCTCCAACTGTCAGATTTAACAGCGCTATGATGACAACAAACAGACATGGTGAAGAGAAGGAGTCTGTTAGATTGTAATAACTCTCCCCAAACCCTTTTCCCAATATATCTGAATGAAATGCCTGCTTTACTACATCCAATCAGCTCGCAGTAGAAAAAACAAGCCACGCTCATTAATATTCAGTTTCTCTAGGAACTGCATCACAATATGAAGAAAAGAAAAGCGGTAGCAGCTTTCAGTTCATGCAGACTTTAAAAATAAATTGTTATGACTGCGTGAAACGGAATTGTCTGCAGACTTTTATTTTAGTAAAATGACATATTTCCAACTCAAATAGAACATTGAGTAGGCGGCTGAGTTTTATTTTTGCACTTTTCCTGAGCAAATTAATGTTTGGATGGCTAAGAATATTTCACCTGAGCTGTCAAACTGGCATCATCGAGATTACAAAATTTAACTGAACTACATTAAACTTGCACAGATTGTGTTAATTAACCTTTTAAAATAATTGTTAATTAAGCTTCTGTGCCAAAAGCATGGTTTGACAGCCCACTTCTTAAAAACACACTTGAATAATGGTGTTTTCTCCACTAACTTTCTATCATTTCTCTATCAAAGCAGTTTTACCACAAAAAAACTACATTTCCCATGATGCTTTACAGTATATTCCACTAATCAGTGAGAACTTTAACTCTAACCCACTCTAATGAAGCACCACAAATGTAATAGAGTTGGTCTTTCTATTATAGATATTTATATGTAGATTTATCTGCTTGAGCTTAACACTGGGTTACATTTTTAATTACATGTTTAACGCAACTGTTAATTTGTCCATATTGAAAGTTAGGTTAAAACAACCCACCAAATGTACTTTTATTATTTTTTTTGAGTGTAAACGAGGAGTTTTAGGTAATTTTTGAATATATATTTCTACATAATAAAACAATTCGATAACCTATACATGTCCAAATGTGTATCAATCATGTAATTTTGCTGTAAAATGAACTGAACGTCTTTGACTGTGAGCTGTCGCAAGGCCCCGGATTGTATTCCTCGGCCTGAAGGAGATAAATATTATTGTAGTAATTATTGTGTGAAGCCAGCAGGGGGAGGATCTGCTCAGTTCAGTCTCAGCAGTGCTGGTCAAGGTCAGGACAAGGGCTGGTTTAGCGTGCGAGAGCTAAACAAACAGGAAGATGCAATCCTTTTCTCGTGCCCTGAGCTTATTATATAATCACACTGCATAAATGAGATTCATCGATCTACTTGCAGGACAGAGGCATTTTATTATTTATCAGTCTAATATGAAGCAATTCTTGTCCTGCGAAGTCAAATAATCCTGAAATCAATGTTTTCCCAAGTGAGCTGGGGCAGATTTTCACTCATTTCGGTTACTGTCAGTAAGCATCACATCTCACTGAAAGCTATTAATGTTCAAAGCATTAGAGGTGGACTGTATCTGACGTTAAAGCTGAAAGCGTCAGTCCAGTCTGACAATCATGATGACAGCAGACGATGGTAAGAAGAGAGGCTGTCAGGTTTGAGAGATGGAGAACTATTATTTGCCTGAAATAATGTGCTGTATCATAGCCAACCAGATGAATCCGAAAATATTGATCAAGAGTCATATTTCACCCCCAAATTAAAGTAATCCTTTTAATTTTTCACTAAATAAAATTGTAACTGCAGTTTTGACAATTTATGAGAGTCTTAACCCTAGTTTGTCTTCTGTAATTAATGGTATAATTGTATGATAGTCATTACTTTTGGGTTTAGAACAAATTCAAAATGTAATTAAACAGGAAACATTCAAATCTTTGTAAAGTAAACTACATTTAATGCTGTATTATACTTTTAAATGTTTGATACTTAAAATTTCCTTTTTAGTGTGTCATTTCTAGCTGACATCTTGACGTTAAAATGACATCAAAAAACACATCAACAACACGTCAAAAATGCAAATTAATTTGATGTCAATTGACTAATTTAATGCAAAAAAGCATCAAATTTAAATCTTACATTGGCATTAAAAACATTTCAAAAATCTGCGTTTTAATGTGTTTTTAATGCCAATGTTAGATGTCCGTTTGATGTCGTTTTGACATCAAGGCAGTTTAAAATCCATGGGAATATAAAATCCAGTGTAATTTCCTTTATTAATTCATTTTATTTCGGCTTAGTCCCTTATTTATCAGGCGAACTCCAAACAAAAATGCCAACTGGCCCAGCCGGGGCTCGAACCAGTGACCTTCTTACTGTGAGGCGACACCCACTACCCACTAATCGCTCTTTTCAGTGCTACCAACTGAGCCACCGTGCCACCCTCCAGTGTAAATTTGGAATTTCAAATCAAAGCGTTCAGATGAATAAAACATTTCATATATTACAATATTTTTGCGCCTTTATTTTGGTCGTCAAAGAAGCATCAGTGTGTGGATATCAAATGGACATCGAGGTTTTGACTTTTTTGACGTTTTTTTGACGTCAAAGTCAATTTGATGTCAGTTTGACATCAAGGTGCCAGCTGGGTTGTAATGAAGAAAATCAAGTAGGGATGATAGTCTAAATTACAAACAATGTATGGACATACAGTAATTGTGGGTGTTATCACATTGAAAATATTACACTCTTTTAGTATATTGTGATTTTGGGTGTCAAGTATGACATGATTGAGAATCACCAAACCTAGGCCTGTCACAATAATCGATATATCAACTTATCGCACAACACGTGGACATGACCTCAATCATTTTTGGTGATGCAATATATATCGCCCATACATAAAAAAACAATTCTAACCATATTTTAGCTGATTGCGCAGCCTCTCTATCACTATTAGATGTGTCAGTGTCAGTATGATTAAAACAACACTATAGTATTTACTATAAATTACTATAGTATATTTTCATGTGGGTGCCTGATGACTGAAAATAGATCTGTTACTTTTTTCTAGTTCTTTTTACCTTGCTAACATTTATTATTATTATTTATTTGTTTAGGATATCGGTTTTCACATTGATTGATTATTCCAATCCCTAATTATTAAATTGTTAAAATGACTATAATTAAATGAGATATTCTTAAGAACAAAATCTTATGTGTTTATTGGAAGAGTGTACTTGCATTGTGATGCTATTATAGTGTCAAAATGGTCGTTTATCGCAAAAAAATGTTGTTGCTATATATTGTACCACAAAAAAATAAATATCGAATCACCGCCAGATCCAAATTCCCCCAGCATGCCAACTTGCAATCAGTCCCACGTTTCATTCACAGACAGATGGAGCAGGATACTTGCATACCGTAATGTAACGAAGCATCTGTATTCACCTACAACCGTCCCTAATTGTACAGTATTTACACCGCAGTAAAATCAGAAACGTACATTAAATCTTCTACTACATTGGAACAGACAATCTGTAGACCTATCGACGACTCCAGGTCACGTCCTACTGCCTTGTCCTTTTTCTTTTGTTTTGTTTTTTTTCAAAGTACAAACCCGTACAGCAATGTATCAGAATCGAACAAATACATATTTACAAACAATCCTGGTCAAACCTGTGATCGCCTTTCGCTTTTAAACATTTGTCGTAGGTTTGTGTGTTTGTTTGTGAGCATAACCCTCAAAGCCATGCATTCAAACGTGTGAAGTTTGCCTTTTCTAAACCAGGACTATATTATAAAAGGAAAAGAAGGAACCGATGTATCCGTCCCGAAACCATGTCCCTAATTATATAGTAGAAAAGTCAAATAAACAAGCAATCCGTCTCAATGAAGAGAAGAAAATTAATGGATAAACGTTGAAATGAACAGACAGACCACTAAGAGCCTATGTAGAGGATTTGAGCTCAGTTCATGTCGAGGGAACGAGAGAAACTGAGGGAGAATAAAGAGATGAAGCCTATGTTACATTAGAGAAGGCTCCAGCGTCTCGAGCCCAGGAACAGACATCTGTCGTGAGGGACAGCGGTGACTTTTTTCCTCTTTTACTCTAGGTAGATGTCTTCGGTAGGACAGGCGTATTCTAAGTGCTCTTGGTAGTACTCCTGGAAGGCCCGTCTAAAACAGACACAGGCACACACAGAGACATCAGAGAGTAGAGTGAATGAGGTATGTGTGTGTACATATTTTGAACATGGGTTTACTGTCATGTGTTGCTAAAAATAGCAGGATTTCACAGTAAGCCGAGTTCTAAGCAGGTGTAAATTGTCCTGTGAAATCCTGTTGGCAACCTGTTATATGATTGTACATGTGTGATGTGTGTTTAGGATGAACATGTAGAACAAATTTTTATTTTATGCTTTATTGATTTATATGTGGGCTATAAACTATCCAAATAATTATAATTAATTAATTAATCTATTAATCCATCCATATGCATTGACAATTTATAAAATGTATAAAATTATGTATACATAATTTTAGGTGAAAAACCATAGTAAAAAAATCTATATAATAATAATAAGAAAATATATATATTTATATATTAATAATAATATATATATATATATATTAATTCAATATATTAATTCATTTTCTTTTCGGCTTAGTCCCTTTATTATTCAAGGGTCGCCACAGCGGAATGAACCGCCAACTTATCCAGCATATGTTTTACGCAGAGAATCCCCTTCCAGCTGCAACCCATAACTGGGAAACACCCATACACACTCATTCCCACACATACTCTACGGACAATTTTGCTTACACAATTCACCTATATCACATGTCTTTGGACTTTGGGGGAAACCGGAGCATCCCGGAGGAAACCCACACGAACACGGGGAGAAGATGCAAACTCCACACAGAAATGCCAACTGATCCAGCCGAGGCTCGAACCAGCGACCTTCTTGCTGTGAGGCGATTGTGCTACCCACTGTGCCACTGCGTCGCTCCGATACCATGTTTTCAAATATATTTCAAATATAACTTCAGAATAGTTCCGAAATTCATATTTGGTGAAATAACCCTGATTAATGTGAGCATTCAGGTTTAAAATGTATGCAAATAAACCAAAGAAAATCTGAAAGCAAACACAAAATGTGGTGTATATATTTATATATATAATAGTGGGTAGCACTGTCGCCTCACAGCAAGAAGGTCACTGGTTCGAGCCTCGTGGTCCGTTGGCATTTCTGTGTGGAATTTGCATGTTCTCCCTGTTCGCGTGGGTTTCCTCCGGTTTCCCCCACAAGTCCAAAGACATGTGATATAGGTGAATTGTCCGTAGAGTATGTGTGGGAATGAGTGTGTATGGGTGTTTCCCAGTGATGGGTTGCAGCTGGAAGGGCATCCGCTGCGTAAAACATATGCTGGATAAGTTGGCGGTTCATTCCGCTGTGGCGACCCCAGATTAATGAAGGGACTAAGCCGAAAAGAAAATGAATGAATGAATGAACATGGTATCTTTCAGGTCATTTTTGCCTTTTGCCAATAAATGTAAACAAATCTTTGTTTCTTTAAATTTGTAAAAATGTCATCAGCAGTTTACAGTATAAATAAAATAATATATGTAAACATAACTATACATTTGTAAATTCAGAGTAACATAGAATGTTCAAGTGGAATAAACTATGAATCATATTAAATAAAACAGTAGGTAAGTTCAATTATGACTTTAAGTTGACTAAATAAGACATAAGGAAACAAAGAAATGAGTAATAGTTTCTTCACATTTTGGTACACAAACTACATTGTAAAAAATTGAACAGTTAGATCAACTTAAAAATCTTTAGTTGTTAACACCAAAAAATACTATTTTTAATTATTATTTAAAATAAGCTTTTTCAACAAAAATGTAATAAATTAAGTTGAGAAAATTTATTATTTCATTCATTCATTAATTTTCCTTCGACTTAGTCCCTTAGTCGCCACAGCGGAATGAGCTGCCAACTATTCTGGCATATGTTTTACACAGCAGATGCCCTTCCAGCCGCAACCCAGTACTGGAAAACACCCATACACTCTTACATTCACACACACACACATACACACTCATACACTATGGACAATTTTTAGTTCATCCAATTCACCTATATCGCATGTCTTTGGACTGTGGGGGAAACCAGAGCGCCCGGAGGAAACCCACGCCAACATGGGGAGAACATGCAAACTCCACACAGAAATGCCAACTGGCACAGCCTGGACTCAAACCAGCAACCTTCTTGCTGTGAGGTGACAGTGCTAACACTGAACCACCGTGCCACCCTATGCAGGGTGCGAATTATACATTGACGATCATGGGCACAACTTTTTCGGTAATGTTAGTTTTTGTAATACACGCTTCAGTGAATCAAATGTATGTATTTGTTTAAATTACATCTAATTTATTAATAATATGTATTTAAGTTTTTAGTGTTTTGTGGGATATTTTGTGTATTCTGACCTACAATATCCGATTAGCTACTTCTGAGGTTACTATGCATCTAATTTGACTTTAATTTCAGGCTATATGTAGAAACAAACAGTTATTTTACAAGAAAACGGTCTTGTCAATAGTTAAGTTGTCTATCGGTTATAGAAACTATTACCGGTTTCAGACCGTTGAATGAGGTTTTCTAGCAGACTGATTTGTGCGATTATGCATTCACAGTTGTATGAACCATTATAGGGGTGGTCAAATGTATATTTATATTATTAATAAAAAAATTTTATAATCATTTAAATTATTGACATTATTATTTTAAATACAAAGCAGTGCAAATTATTTCTCAATATTAAAGAGCTGACCCCCCCTATACATGTTGTTTTGATGTCCTTCAGGGGTGATTAAGCGTTAATTAGGGGGGGTCAATCCCGCCCAAAACCCCCTGTAATTCGCACCCTGGCCCTATGTATTATTTCAGTCACTACCAATTAAAATAACTTTTTAAGTTGATCCAACTGTTCAGTTTTTAGACTGTAGCAACTTCACACAGTAGCAAACGACATAACATCCTGCTTTAGATGCATAAGGTATTGTCATCAAAACTTACTAGTTAATACTTTCTGTTGATAAACTTTTTCCTCTGTATCTGTGCCAAATGATAAGGTTGAATAATGTATATTTTCATAAGGTCATATGATGTAATGTGACAGAGCTTTCTGCCTCCTGCTGGGACTCATAACTCAGGTCTCCTGTCTGATCCAAATGAGAGAAGCTTTAATAATTCAGCGCTCAGATAATGGAGAGATGATTACTCTCATTAAACTTCTCTTCTCCGCTCTTTTCTTCTCTGTTAGTTTATTATGAGTGTGATTGTGTGTTGTGTTGAAGAGCATTAGACTCACCCCACACACTCGGCTACATGTCTCATGGAGTCCTGAGAGACGAAAACATGACACGCAAACCTGTTCAACATCGGGTGTTTGGTGATGAAACCAAAATAACTACAGAAAGAGAGAGAGAGGGAAAAGTCATATTAGGCCGGCAATATATTCCAAATTTGATAAAAACCAAAAAATGCATGTTGTAATAGGGTTTGCTGAATGTGGGTGTTTACCAGTTGTTTTTAGGATGACATCCACAAAATGAGATGTTTTTCATTTGGAAGAAGTGACTACATCTGTCGAACTATGATATAAAGAAAGAGAAATTGCATTCAGTTACAAAAAAAGCAAACAATTTTAGGCTTTTTAAAGAGCCCCTATTATGTTTTTTTTCATGCAGTGTGCAACACAGCTCTAAACGAATCAAAACATCCAGCTGAGGGTTAAGTCTGAAAATGCACCTTGTTTAAAAATATTGATTTTTTAATAAAAGATTCGACTCGGGAGTGGTTTAAATGATTTGTCGTTAGTTTGGATCTTTTGCCTGTTCGTATCGACCTCCATACGAAACAATACCAAATATGAACTACCGGATCCAGTAAAACGTGAACGCAACTTTCCTAGCAGAATGCGAGGGATCATGGGATTGATCTTGACACGAAGATTACTATCACTGAGATATGGCCACTCATGCGGCTGTGGAGAATAAAGGGTTAAAGTTCATTTTCACAACAACACCACAGTATAGCCATTTGTGTGCTGTGTTTGTTCCTGTCATTTTTCTGATGATTGATACAATAACCTACCCTGCAGCGTGGGATTCACCGGCCGTTTGTTATTAAAGGAAGGATCAGCAAAGACTACTAATGTATGGGACTTTGTCAGTAACTGTCATACAGTTTGTATGGACCAGTTTCTTCTTCCTCCAGATCCTGTAAGTGTTTCTCCTTCATACACAACGTGAAGTGTGATTACAATGGTTGCCTAATTTTCTGTAGTTTGCAACATATGTTTTTAATTGTGTGTTGTAACTTGTAATCGATCCACACCGCTTTTATTCACGTGTCTGTTATAGATCAGTGCTTGTAATGTATCTCTCAGGTTAAATCTGTATGGGCTATTTCACATATCGCATCCAAAACCATATTGAAAACGCGACACGTGCTTCTTCCTTTACAGATTTAAATGTGTTTTGTGTTCGCGATCTCCTGCTGTTTGTTGCTATGGCCACCATCAGCTGTTCCTCACACGCATGGTGCGGTCAATTTTCAAAATAGTTCAACTTTTGCCACTGTGTATATTAATACTGAATGTGTGTCGTTGTTATTACTTGGGGTTGTGGTTAAGAATAGAGAAATATGCTGGTGTTTAACTGTATTGCTTTAATGCACTCCTGCATTGGCTTTACACATATATTCTGTGCTCTGACTACTTCTTTAAACGTTTCTCTCCGTCTCGCGCTGAACGCAGTCGACCAATCACAACAGACTGGGTCATCGGACAAACAGCGCAGATTAGCTTCGCGCTAAGGAGGGATTTAGGAACAAATGAATCGCTGAACAAATCATATGGGAGTCGATTGTATAATCAGGAAAAAATAAATGCATATTATAAGACAATGAAAGTATTTTTTGACCTTGCATGAATATCAGCCTGTTGTTAGAGACCCACAAAACCAAAATATGACCTTTTATAATGCATAATAGGGGCTCTTTAATGTAGACCAATAAAGATCGAAACAAAAAATTATGTGAGTGTTCATCAATTGTTTTCTAATTCAGATTTTTTTCTTTCTCTCACCTCCCCTGAAAGGTCGTACTCATCATCCAAACTCATGACTAGTTTCACACCCTGCAGGCTTATTTCCAGCTCACAAATAGAAGGGGGATGAAGATGCACCGTCCTCTTCCTTGCCATGGCGATCTGAGAGACAAACACCATACTTCTTGTTTGATGTATGTAACAAAACTTAATGAATGCATAGACTTCCTGTTTACTGTACCTTCTGCATCGCAGCGCACAGGATGCCATTGCCTTGGTGATAAGGAACTTCCACCGAACCCAGGAACTGCACTCGGAAACTTTCCATCCAAGCAGGGTTCCTCTTCATTGCTATGGAAATACATAAATACAGACGACGATGACTCACCAAGCGCTTAAACAATGAGACAAGATGAAGGTTACAGAAATACAAAACATACTGCTTACTAGAAGATCCCCTTGATAATTAAAAGGGTTATTTTACAGAAATAAATACAATCACCGGCTATGTCACACCTGTTCAACTGCTTGTTTACACAAACGTCTATTCGGCCAATAATGTGGCTTCATTTAGGCATGTTGATTATTCCTATAATTCTTTCTAGCTGCAGACACAACATGTTGGTTTGAATCTAGATTAAACACACATCTCTTTGTAATAGCATCCACATAAAACACAATACAAAACTTTGAAATCCCAATCCTCTAAAGGATTGTTAGGCTGCATTAATCAAGGCAACCAGAGTGGCAACACTTCCCAAAAGATGCTGTAATTTGAATGGCATCAACACTCATGTTAGTCTGTCTGTCTTTCCTTATCCTGAGGTTCACATAATCTTGGATCTGGACCGTATCCAGAGCAGATGGTTGTCGTGGTCATCAATGAGTCAAGAGCACAAGACTACAAGATTACTGCAAGGACCTCACTGACAAATGAATCTCTGCATAGATCCCTTTGGCTAGTCTAAACATCCACCTGGTGACCTACTTGCACCATCATGGCCATCATTATCAAGCCTTCCATTGTCTTTTAGACTGCAGCTCTGCATCTTTACATTTGGCCAGATGAAAACTGGCCACCCCGACTGAGCCAGATTTCAACCAAGTTTTTTTTTTTCTCCACTTCTTTCACTTGGTAGGGTTTTGGTTCCTTGCCACTGTTGCCTCTGGCTTGCTAAGTCGGGGCCAGTCGAGCTGCCTTTCAGTGGACCAACAGTGATATTTATATTAAACTGAACAGAATAAGTTATGATTTAACAAGAACTACACCATTATTCTACTACAACTTTGCTTTCTCTGCCCGATATTCTAGAATGTTCCACAATCTGAAATATTGTTATGGCTTTTTAATCTCTTTTCTTAATCTATGTTAAGCTGCTTTGACACAATCTACATTGTAATAGCACTATAAAAATAAATATAACTTGACTTGACATGTAGACATCAATAGAAGATAGTAAAAATGGTTGCCTGCTCTAATGTGCCTCAATTTCTGCTGCAACATTTAGGCAGTAGAGTCAGAATTTGGAAACAACATAAAAACACTGAGCCATCTTGATTTGTATCAATGATTCAGACTGCTGGTGGTGTAACTTACCTAGGTATTATTATCCCCATTTATGACCACAGTGTATGACCTCTTGTGAGCCTAACGTGCCATTTCAAAAAGCTCAAATCATCTCATACTGATTTCTTGAGTTTACTAAAGTCAAAAGGCTTTCAAAGCCACCAGATGTCAATCCCATTGAACACCTTTGGTGTGTGGTGGAAAAGATGAGCAGCCAGCAAATCTGCAGCAGCTTTGTGATGCTGTCATGTCAATATGGACCATATTAACAAATAAACTTCTGTGAAATGTTTCCAGCACCTTTTGAATCTACTCCACAAAGAAATAGAGCAGTTCAAGGTGTACCCAATACAAATGAGTGTATGTTAATATCACTTTATAATAATTAATAGATATATGTAAATTAATTTATGAAGCATTATGCATGAGCACAGGAAACATACTGAAAACATTGCATCATACAATTCTTACTCATCAGGTCTTTTGTTTGCCCAACAACCTCGTGGGCGTAGTACGCTGGGAAAATCCCCCTGGCCCCTGTGCGCATGTTGTACCCACGATACCAGTAATCATCCTCCTCTTCCTCAACGAATAACGGATCATCAACATCTAACTCCAGCTCATCTGCATGTCGTGGGATGAACCTGCAGCGTGGGCATTAAAACTTGCATTAGGATTGCCTGCAATAGATATCATGAGCAGTCAATTTTCAAGCATTAAAATATACTGAAAAAGAAGATTTCCTTGAGGGCTTGTGATTGAGGGTTGGTACTTTAAACCAGACTGGAGCATTTTCATTAGAGCTAGGCTATTCATGTGGGCAGCATTACTCACCTGAAGACTGCTCTGTGAGTCTGATCTCTTTCTTCTCCATTTATAGTGCACGAAAAAAGCCCAAAGGACTCTGTGCCTGAAACACGCATAGTGCATATGCATTATTCTACTGTATACTGTGGTATAGCCCCAAGATAGTGTCACACACTACAGCAAAACCAATTTAGAAGCAGATCATACAAAACCCTTCATCTTATGATGTCATCTCATTAGGATTATTAAATATCCTTTCTGTTCAGTAAGACAGCCTCCTAAATTATGTAAAATTATCATCTAAATCTTTTAAACTACATTAAAAGGGCCTGATTGGCTCTGTTAATGTGGTGAATTTAATTAGGTAATTTATTTAGGTAAAATATAACAATATATTTCCCCTTTTAATTATTTTGTTATACAGAATCTGTCATCGTTAAATTCTTCTTTTTTGTCCATTCAATGATAGTCAATTCATTAATAGGTCCAAAACAACACTGGATCCCACTGGTATGAACAAAAAACAATTTGAATAAAATAGTTTTTGGAAAATTAAAGTGAATAAATGTTGACAGAACTTAAATTCCTGGGTAAAATGTAAATTGTGCAGTTTAATCTTCACTCACTGGAGGACCGTGATGTGCCATTGACAAACACATTGAGGAACTTCTTTGAGAAAGGCAAGTCTGCCTCAGGAGATGAGTCTTCTTCAGAGGAGCTTAATAGCAAATTGGGTCTCATTCCTCGTACCATCTGGCCCCGCCCATAAATGTCGTCATCCTCATCAGCCACGTCTTCATCACAGATAGTAGAGAGTCCATCACTGTCTTCACTGAGAACAGAGGTACAGCGCTTAAGACTCACCAGCTCCAGTGTCGTATTTTCATCCACCACAAGGGTGTATTTCATTGAATCATATGCCAAGGAGTCATCAATGGGCCGGTCAGAGGTTCCGTTCCTCAACTCTCGCACACTCTCATCAATAGGTGGAGAACTGTCCAAGTAAGTCTCGTTTCCATAGGGTGAAGGTAACTTGTGAAGATCATCCAGAAAAGGAGAGGTATCTTGCTCATCTTCATCGTTATCCGTTGAGTAAGTAAGACTGAAACAGTGATTGGTCTGTGCGGTTGGGAGGTCCAAAGTAAGGCTGTTTTTGACTTCTGTGATTCGCTGCAAAGTGAGCTGATCGACCTTTGTCTCCCGTCCCTCATCCTTGTCACTGAGTATGCTCTCACTCAAGCTGGGAGAGTCCAGCTCCTTCATTCTCTCCATCATCAAATCATTGTTAGGCTCTTCCTCTTCATCTTTTTGCTTGTTTTTCAGTGAGTTCTGGGATGGGAAGTCCTCTGCTTCAAAATTATTTGTCCTCATATCAAATCTTTCATTGAAGACAGGTGTAACAGTACCATATGTGGGGTTGCTCATATACAGACAAGAGTCCGTTCTCTTGCTTTCTTTTTGACCCTCTTCAAATTCACAACTGGCTTCTCTCTCTTTCTCTTCCACCACTCTTGCCTCTGACCTTTCAGATTTCACCTCCTGTGACTTTTCTTCAGACTTCTGTTTTTGGAAATTGCAGCCATCTGTTTCATTGAAAGCATCTGTTTCCAGATCAGATGAGGGTGAGATGGTGTCAGAGATGGAGGCTGAGCGTTTGAAGCACTCTTCAGGACAGCTGATTGGGTAGGAGCCTTCTGAGATCATCCTGTTGACCAGGTTACTAAGAAGCCAAGGAGAGTCAGAGTTTTCACTGAGCTCATCCTCAGACTCTGATTCAGAGTCTCCCTCACTGTTACCATCATAGTCATCCACAGAAGGCATGAGTTTGGGGCCAACGGGCAAGTAGAAGGAGCGTTTGAAGCTTTCAAGACTGTGGTCAGGCTCAATCTTTAACAACAACTGCTGAGAACTGCTATCCTCGCAGGGGATGGCAGGGGGAAGAGTCTCATCTGGATCAGCCTGGTGCTCATAACCCTGTTCGTCATCTACGTTCTGCAGACCCATCAGAGCTTGCCCGTCATCTAGTTGTAACATGTCTGAGCTGGGGTCCAACCCTGGTAAAGGGTCTTGTTTAACTGGGTCAGGCTGCCCTAGAAGAAGAGATGCTTTTAGACCTACAATACCACTGTCCTGCTCAGTATCCAGCTCCTGGTCCAGTTCTTGGTCTGAAGTTGGAGAGCTGGCTTCTTCAATGGAATTGGTGAGGTGCGAGGAGCGCCCACTGCTGGATTCACTGGTCAGGTCTAGCTCTGTTTCTGAAATGGAGGAAATCATGTTACTAGCAAGTGGACCACCACATGCAAATGCTTCCTCAAGTTCCCCTTCGATATCAGAGTCTGATCCAGGAGAGCTAAGGTCATCACTGTGGCGGTCTGACTCTGTATAGCGTTTAGCATTCATGTCAGCTATACCAGGATCAGAAGAAGGAGAAGTGTCATTTTCAGCAGCAGCTTGACCCTGATGCATGTTTCGAAGTTCATCCATAGCATCAAGGACATCTGATCGACTGGATGACACATAACTGGAGACAGAGATGGACTCGGTTGGTTCAATGCAGGGGAACTCAATGTAAGAAGAGCCCTCAGCGTCCTTGCAGGTTTGTTCATAGCTCTCCTTACTCATGAAGTCAATGTCAAACTCTTTGTCCAGCTCCTCATCCGATAGTGGAGTCTCAGCGTCATTACCAAGAGGTGCAGTTGAGGAAAGACATCTACTGGTGCCATCATTTTCCAGCTCTGGGTCATCAGCGGTCTCTGTGGTCACTGTATAAGTGTCATTGGGTCGAGAGCAGCAAGGTCGACGCTTGGCATGGCCATTCAGGTCATGGTCAACCTCAGTGTCAGAGCACTGGGAGGTGCAGTCATCCACAGAGGGGACAAGCTCGCTAAGAGTTGATTCCTCAACATCAGGTTTCACCTCAGTTGCCTCAGAGCCACTTGATGAGTTGTGTTGACCAAAGGAGCCTGATTTAGAAGACAAGAAAGAGATAAAAAGTAAAAGAGATTTGAGATAAAGATAAGGAAAATAAAAGATATTGTTGAAGGTTAAATTTGAAAGAGAACTAGCAACATGGTCAGACTTCTTACCATATTCAGGTCGCTCTCTCCTGTTGCCCTCAAAGTCATACAGCAGTGGCCTCCCAGGTGAATGATGGAGACCACAATGTCCTGATGGGTTTGAGGGTGTACCTTTGGCAGAGCCGGTGGTCTCTGGAGCCCCTGGGCATGTGGCGGTCACATGGGAACCATCCTCGAGGCATGAATGGTTTGGAGACAAACACCCTAAAATATTTAATAAAATTGTTAAAATTTGGGATAGATCAACAGTTACAGGTATCTTTCATGAGCACTATGTGTGCATATATACTAAATTGCTAAATATTTTGGCACATATGCCTTTACATGCACACAAACTTTTAATGACATTCCAATCTTAATCTATAGGGGTTCATATTCATTTGGCCCACTCTTTGCTGCTATAACAGCTTCAACACTTCTGGCAAGACTTTCCACAAGCTTAGAAGTGTGCTTATTCTAATTCTTCTAGAACCACATTTGTGAGGTCAGGCATTTATGTTGAATGAGTAGGCCTGGCTCACAGCCTCCACACTAACTCATCCCAAAGGTGTTATATCGGGTTTAGGTCAAACCCTGAAACCAATAATGATAGCCACAGCCATACCATAATGCCCCTTCCACTAAACCTTCCACTTGCCACAATGGAGCCAGGCAAGTATTGTTCTTCTGGCAACTGC
Source organism: Danio choprae (assembly GCA_903798125.1). Classification (NCBI taxonomy): domain Eukaryota; kingdom Metazoa; phylum Chordata; class Actinopteri; order Cypriniformes; family Danionidae; genus Danio; species Danio choprae. The sequence continues at coordinate 1,424,921 of CAIGQW010053418.1, forward strand.
CAAACCCAGTTGGTTTATCAGATTGCCAGACAGAGAAGTATGATTCACCACTCCAGAGAATATATCTCCACTGCTCTTATACCTGACACACTCTTACACTGCTCTTAGTGGTGCTTTACACCACTGCATCCAGTGAAGTAAGGGTTGGGTGCAGGTACTCTCCCATAGAAACCAATTTCATGAAGCTCTCTACACACTGTTCTTGAGCTAAACTGAAGGCCACCTGAAGTTTTGGAGGTCTGTGGCTATTGATTCTGCAGAAAGTTGGAACTTCTGTGCACTGTGAGACTCAGAATGTGCTGATTCAGCTCTGTTCATTTCTGGCCCGAGTTGCTGTTCCCAATTGCTACCAATTTGTTATAATACCACTAACAGTTGACCGTGGAATATTTGGTAGTGAGGAAATTTCACAAATGAATTTATTGCACATGTGGCAACCTATCACAGTAGCATGGTTGAATACTCCTAGCCCCTGAGATCAACCCATTCTTTCACAAATGTTTGTATAAGCAGTCTGCATGACTAGGTGCGTGATTATATCACATGTATGTGGCAAAGTGATTGGAACACATGAATTCAATGATTTAGAGTGGTGTCCGAATAGCTTTGGGAATGTAGGGTATATACATGTAGGTTATATGAGCAATATTTACCCTGTGAAGTTGAGTTTCGAAGAGAATCCTGCCAGCTTGACTTCCGTGGAGACACATTGCTGTTGTTGTTCAGGGAGTCCTGAGATTTGGACCAACAGAAGAGTTAAAATACTGAAAGCATTTGTTTATGGATTTATTGATAGTGTAAGGTATGTGTTGAAAGTACCTGTGAGACTGGTGCAGTCAAGTTCAGAGTGGTCGGGCGGCTCTTGAGTGTTCCCAGAGTAGGTGATGGAGGAGGAGATGCTGATGGTGAAGGAGGAGCATCAGGATCTGCTTCCTCCTCTTCTTCCTCATCTTCTTCATCTTCATCATCAATCATCTCAAACTCTTGGAAGTCATCTTGGAATGAGCACACTGGATGGTGGAAATCATTCTTTTCCAAAATTAAGCAGTCCTTCACAAAAAAAAAGAGAAAGAGAAAGAGAGAGAGAGAGAGAGAGAGAGAGAGAGAGAGAGAGAGAGAGAGAGAGAGAGAGAGAGAAACAATAATTTAACCATTATATAACAAAAAAAATCATGAAGCAAACATAGTTTAGTATGGCAATTTAACACACTACCATAAATCAATGCTGTAGCCTGAAATGGGTGAATGAATAGTCCAGTGGAAAAAAATGATACAGAAAAAATGTATTTTCTCAAATATCAGTCAGCATGCACAATTCAAAGCAAATCTTTCTCATATCTACCATAGGTGATTCAACATGACCTTTTTCTCTGCTGATAATGTTGTGTTCCAACCATTAGTTGGGCCATATGTTCACCATAGACTGGAGGAAGACTTGACAGCTAGCCAGACCATCATTTCAGAAGCATGTGTTGAATACAGTAGATTGGTGGTCACAAGCAAGCACCATCTTGTAGATAATTTAATGACAAATGCAGCATATTGTGTACTTCTTACTGGTAGTTTTAAAACCAAGTCTGTTTAATGGTATTTTAAATTGAAATTAAATGAAAAATTGGGGTTTATTATCAAAGACAACAATTTTAGCTTATACCCTTACAAAAAAAGCTTAAAGTGAGCTTTACACGTTAAAAAGCTGAAACACACTTGGAACAAATATGAAATATGACACATTGTTATGAGAAAAAAAGCAAACAATGGTGATTGCTTGACACATTACATTGTTCCATAGCATAAAGATGCATGTATATTTCACATGTGCTTCACATTCATTTTTCAGGTTATTTTAACACATGAAGCTAATGTGACACTCATGTGATTTTTCTGTAAGGGCAGAAATGTAAATCACCAGCCACATATCTGGAGGAAACACTTAACTATTTTAAATATTGTCAGAAAAGTGGCTAATTCATATGAATTCATATGATGTAATTTGTACGAAAATCATATTCATATGTTAATACAAATTAGCCACCAAATAAAAAAATTACAAATTATTATAAAATTGCATTGAAAATTCATATTGTTGGTATGGAAAAACCTAGAATACACCATATAAAGTAGTCAACATAAAACAGTATTTTAAACTTTACCAAAATGTTGGGTGGGGCTAGATTTTCAAGATCATCAATTGATTGGTTAATAAAAGATGGACTGAGATTCTGAGTCACAGTGAGTTTAATGATTCACAGTGTGACCAGAAATGTGTATAATGAAAAAGGATCAATCCTCAATTAATTTAGTCTTTAAAAGGGAAAAACTATGACCAGATTGAACAAAGCTTTGAGAATCATGTCTTTTAGGGCAGGGCAGATGGTGATCAATGCTAAAGCTCCTCAGGTTTCACTGCTCTTCCAGGAAAACAAGTCAATGCACTTACATAAGCCCAACGTCTAATATTCACCTCAATTAAGAACGTATGTACTGTTAAATGTGTGTGTGTGGGTGATGTCATTAAAAGTCCCACACTGCATTAGGTTCACAACCAGCTGGCACTGCAGGGACCTGAATCTATACGCCATCTTAGGTTTCAGTCCTGGTTAAATCAGAATTAAAAAATAAATAAATAAATAAACATGATTAAAGGTTGCTTGTCGCCACCTATTGGTGTAACAATACAATTACTACAACCTTCATATGTCATAATTCTTTTAAATAGTAAAAATAATATTAGAGATCAGTGTCAAATGCAGATATTTTAATAAAAATGAGAATCGTGATCATTTTTGATTACCAAATGTTTAAATAATTTTCACAAACTTAAAAAAAAATTGATTTCCAACGGAGGCAGCACGGTGGCTCAGTGGTTAGCACTGTCGCCTCACAGCAAGAAGGTCGCTGGTTCGAGTCCCAGCTGGGCCAGTTGCCATTTCTGTGTGGAGTTTGCATGTTTTCCCCGTGTTAGCATAGGTTTCCTCCGGGTGCTCTGGTTTCCTCCACAGTCCAAAGACATATGCTATAGGTGAACTGGGTAAATAAATTGTCCGTAGTGTATGTGTGTGAATGCAAGTGTGAATGGGTGTTTCCTAGTACTGGGTTGCGGCTGGAAGGGCACCCGCTGCGTAAAACATATGCTGGAATAGTTGACGATTCATTCCGCTGTGGCGACCCCTGATAAATAAGGGACTAAACTGAAGGAAAATGAATGAATGTATTTTCAAAAAGATTTTCAAAACATATTTAAAAATATAAATAAATGATCAAAAATATTATATATATTACATATTTATACATGTTATACAAATAAATTACAGATAGTTCATTCATTCATTCATTTTCTTTTCGGCTTAGTCCCTTTATTAATCTGGGGTCGCCACAGCGGAATGAACCGCCAACTTATCCAGCATATGTTTTACGCAGCGGATGCCCTTCCAGCTGCAACCCATCTCTGGGAAACATCCATACACACTCATGCACTACGGACAATTTAGCTTACCCAATTCACCTATACCGCATGTCTTTGGACTTGTGGGGGAAACCGGAGCGCCCGGAGGAAACCCACGCCAACACAGGGAGAACATGCAAACTCCACACAGAAAGGCCAACTGACCCAGCCGAGGCTCGAACCAGCGATCAGCGACCTTCTTGCTGTGAGGCGAACGTGCTACCCACTGCGCCACTGTGAGGCCCCTGATATATATAGCATCTATTCAAAATATGTTTTATCCTGAAATATATATGTACATGTTTTACCATATGCAGCTCTAAGCTCTAGCTATAGTTAGTGCATAAATGTGCTGTTGAAACTCTATCGTTCGGATATTTCCAAGGACGAGGCCTCACCCCTGACCAGTACTGATTTTACATCCTCGCTCAGAAACAGAGTCAGCATTACACCAGCAAAAAGTGTTCTGCTGAGCCAGCCGAAAGAATACAGAAGTCATGAATGAATGCAGCACTCTCGACGCAGGGCACGAAAGAGACCAAGAAGAAAAAATAAAATATGTAATGTTAGAAGGTGAAGGAAACACCATAAGATTGTTAAGCGAGAGGAAAAAGAAGCTAAAAGAACCCAC
>CAIGQW010053418.1:1444595-1461956 GCA_903798125.1 Danio choprae
TGTTGTTGTTGTTGTTGTTGTTGTTGTTGTTGTTGTTGTTGTTGTTGAGAAAATACTACAGTGTGCTTCATTTATTCATTCATTTTTTTCTTCGGCTTAGTCTCTGATTTATTAGAGGTTGTGCTTAATCTAAGATAATTATTATTATTATTATTTATTTATTTATTTTTACATTTTTATTATTATTAAGCATGAAATACTAAATCTCGTAGACGTAACAACATAGTAACAAACCAAGTACATAACATTCAGCATTAAACCTTAAGAGGTGGGGTGGTCCATATTACAGGTAAGGCAATAATATATATATATATAAATAAAACTCGAAATGCACAAATGTCCAATAATAAGATAATTTTGTTATTGCAATGCAACATTTATTGCTGCTTTTTACGGTGACTCTTGATGGTCTGAAAAAAACTAAAAACTATGTGTTATAAAACAATAAGCTTTGACATTGTAAATGTATTGCATTACATTTCTTAAAATTAACGTTTATTCACATGTTTGTAATGTATGCCTTTGTGAAAGAGTAGCTGCACTTTAACTGGCTACTTTAGAAAGTAACATATGCTGCTTTGACACAATCTACATTGTAAAAAGCGCTATATAAATAAACTTGAATTGAATAACATGTAGTGTAGCTGGCTACATTTTAAAAGTGTAGGGCTAGTTTTCCAGATAGAGTAGCTCATAACTTATTAAACTACAGTTTTGGAGTAGCTTCCCCAACACTGTTGTTAAGGTTTTGAGCAAAAAATCTAAATGTTTAACAGTACACACATTTATTTCACAGTCCTCTTTGCTCATATTTACCAAAGGTGCCAATATTGGTGGATGGCACTCATTCATTCATTCATTTTCCTTCGGCTTAGTCACTTTATTCATCAGGGGTCGCCACCAACATGAACCACCAACTTATCCAGCATATGTTTTATGAAGCGGATACCCTTCCAGCTGCAACCTAGTACTGGGAAACACCCATACACTCTTACACACAGACTCATACACTACGGCCAATTTAGTTTATTCAATTCACCTATAGCGCATGTCTTTGGGCTGTGGGAGCACCTTGGGGAAACCCACGCCAACACGAAGAGAACAGAAATGCCAACTGGCACAGCCGGAGCTTGAACCAGTGACCTTCTTGTTGTGAGGCGACAGTGCTAACCACTGAGCCAATATGTCTCCCGTGGATGGCACTGTAACTCTATTTTTACTTTTTATCTTTCCGACAGCCAACAGTTGGCTCCTCCAAACCCATTACTCCAAATTACAAATGGTGGAGCATGTTTGAGGCCCTGGGGAAGAACATAATCTGCCAATCATTGGCTGTTGCCAAGCAGCGGCTGTTCACAGGGTGATGTCACACCATTACCAGAACACCACTGAGACACAAGGCAGGTTAAGTAGGGTGAGGTCACCTCTGCAGCTGCCACCATGACAACCACATCCCACCAGAGACGACCTTAATGTGCTGAATCATGCATCTATTCAATAAGCTGGTTTGTTTTCAAACAATGGTAACTTCCGGACTGATGCATGCACTGAAAATGTAATTCATTCCAAATGCAAGGTTCAAGGAAGGTGGGAGGCTTATGTGTAAGTAAGTCAAGTCGAGCTTTATTGTCACTCCGCTACATGTGTGGACATACAGAGGAACGAAATGTCGTGTCTCGCAGGACAACGGTGCTACATAAATTAATCATAAATACAAACTCAACACTGGACATAAGAGCTATTATTAAAAAAAACTATGCATAACTAACATATACTATAAAATTAAATTAAATTTAATTAAATTTAATTAAATTTAATTAGGGCCTCACGGTGGCGCAGTGGGTAGCACGTTCGCCTCACAGCTAGAAGGTCGCTGGTTTGAGCCTTGGCTGGGTCAGTTGACGTTTCTGTGTGGAGTTTGCATGTTCTCCCCGTGTTGGCGTGGGATTCCTCCGGGTGCTCCGGTTTCCCCCACAAGTCCAAAGACATGCGGTATAGGTGAATTGGGTAAGCTAAATTGTCCGTAGTGCATGAGTGTGTATGGATGTTTCCCAGAGATGGGTTGCAGCTGGAAGGGCATCCGCTGCGTAAAACATATGCTGGATAAGTTGGCGGTTCATTCCGCTGTGGCGACCCCAGATTAATAAAGGGACTAAGCCGAAATGAAAATGAATGAATGAATGAATAAATTAAATTAAATTTAATTTAAATAAAGGGGCCTCACGGTGGCGCAGTGGTTAGCCCTGTCGCCTCACAGCAACAAGGTCGCCAGTTCGAGCCTCGGCTGGGTCAGTTGGCATTTCTGTGTGGAGTTTGCATGTTCTCCCCATGTTGGCGTGGGTTTCCTCCGGGTGCTCCGATTTCCCCCACAGTCCAAAGACATGCGGTACAAGTGAATTGGGTAAAACTAAATTGTTCGTAGTGTATGAGTGTGAATGAGTGTGTGGATGTTTCCTAGTGATGGGTTGCAGCTGGAAGGGCATCCGCTGCGTAAAACATATGCTGGATAAGTTGGCGGTTCATTCTGCTGTGGCGACCCCAGATTAATAAAGGGACTAAGCCGAAAAGAAAATGAATGAATGAATAATTTAAATAAATTACAAAAAAAAAAACAGAAAGTGCTTATGTTGATTCTCAATTTTGAAAATCAACAACCATAACATACACACCACAGAACTGATTTGTTTTTTTTCCCTTGTCCTCATCTCAAAGTCAAAATGAACAGAACGAATTGAGAATTGAATGACGCTAATGAAGCAAATCCTCAGAAAACCCAGCACTTGACTTTAGGTGTCTGCAGTAATTATGAGGAAAAAAGAAGAAGAAAAAAAAAAAAAGACAGAACTGTAAATGAGAAAAGAGAGGGAGTGTGAAATGGGCATGATGTAAAGGTTACACGGGTCATGGGAGATTTGGTCAAATAGTATATAAAGTTGCTAGGAAAAGGACAAGAAAGAAAGCTGCTGAGATGTGTATTTATGTTTGGGAGCAGGCTAGGGTTGCACCAGCTGTTTGTAAGTTCTTTCTTAAACTGGAACGTAAAGTCCACACTAGGGGCTTAGTAACTACTAGCTAGTTTGTAACTAAATTTGTTCTCACTTCGGTTGCACCACATGTTGTTAAGGCAAACCGTAGTTAGTAGGTCGTAAGCTCTCCATAAAGTCATGCGTAGTCGCATTGAATGACGTAATATCCAATAAAAAGCATTTAAATGGTTAAACTGCTTTAAAATTTTGCAACTCATTCATTCATTTTCTTTTCGGCTTAGTCCCTTTATTAATCTGGGGTCGCCACAGCGGAATGAACCGCCAATTCTGCAACTAATGCATCTATATATAACTGTCCTATGAAAATGAAATGATAAATGACATTTTTATAGCACATTAAATTGCAGTCCATCACTAATAACAGTACACACCTGCATCGCAAGCCGTGAATGCACGCGAAATACACATGAAGTTATCAAAACATTAAACTTGAAAAAAATTTTATATCCTACATATGAAAGAGAAAAGAGCAGGAAGAAAAACTCAGTCATGAAAAATTCTTGTTTTAATTGATAGATACAATTAACACAAAACACTTCTTTCATAAACTGAAAAAAATGCAAGATTTAGGAGATGATTAAGGCTGTGAGTAGAGAGAGATCATTCTTCATTATTATCGTGAGCTCCTCAATGTAAACTAATCTCGCTGTCATCTCTTTTCTACCGTTAAACATGGGGGGAAGGCTGCTGTAAATGTTTAGTTGGAACGTAGCGTTACATTTAAACTAAGTTCAGTGGTGCAACACAAAAATATTTAGTAGTGTGTAAGTTGTAACTTAGTGTCTCTTTAAGTCACAACTAGGCTACATTTTAACTTATGCACTGCTGGTTCAACCGGTCCCTGGTTTATATTTACAACATAGATCTTTTTGCATCATCAAATATTATAATATGAATATTCATGTTTCCTCTAATCAATCATGAGTTCAATTTGTTGACTTAAAAAGATAGTTCACCTAAAAATGAAAATGAGCTATTCATTTACTGATGTAAGTGACTTGTATTCCTTTAGGAAAACATTACTGTAGAGTATATTTTTAGCTAAGATTTTTGCTCCTTGGTGATTAAACAGAAGTCAAAAAACTACAAACACTTTGTGAGTCAGATATAATAATGCACTCTAAAAATGCCGGGGTTGAAACATGACCAAACACAACATTTGAGCTTACAATAACCCAGCGTTTTTAAAGTGTATTGAAAATAGTGCTTAGATTCTTGCAAAGACTAATTGTTTGCTTTACATGACCTCAGTGTATCATCAATAGCCAGATTTATTAATTTTATTTTGCCTGTCAAAGCATTGACTTTAATTATTATTATTATTATTATTATTATTTTTGCATTATCAAAGACACCAGTTTCAGCTAAAATATATAAGCTTTAATATTGAAAAACAAAATCACATACATACTGCATGGCCTAAGCATATGTTTAATTTTTATGTGAACTACCCTTTTAATGGTACACAATACACTGTCAATCATACTACACCATTCAAAGGCATGTTATGTAACAGTTCATGCGTGACAAACTATCTCTGAGGGCATGAAGTGACTACAGACCAGAAATCCCTGCCAACACGTTCTCTTCTTCTCCTATGACGAATTTACATTATGTGACTCAGAGCAGAAATGTAGTTAAGATGATCATTTCATCACCAATAATATTCTGATTAGACATGCTAATTAGATCACAAGTAGGTTACATAGCATCATCAAATTGGATTTCAAGTATATGCTATACATGATGTAAGAATGTCATGTGACAGCTAATCTATTCTAATACTATTCCAATCACATTCTAATTATATATTTTAAAAAATTCTGTTCTGTTGAACTGCCTCTACATCAAAGAATCCTGACACACTATATAGTTTCCATAAAAATAGTAAGGAGCACTATGGTTTTCAACACTCATAAGACATTTTTCCTGATAATGCTATTTTACACTATATACACAGTAACACTATGTACTGCATGAATAACCCTGATATACTGTAAGTGTTACTGCTTTCTGTTTTTACCTACTGGATCAGATTTTCCTTCCAAACCGATAATTAAATTCTAACTGAAACCAAACGGGGGCTGCACAGTGGCGCAGTGGGTAGCACGATCGCCTCACAGCAAGAAGGTCGCTGGTTCGAGCCTCGGCTGGGTCAGTTGGCATTTCTGTGTGGAGTTTGCATGTTCTCTCTGTGTTGGCGTGGGTTTCCTCCGGGTGCTCCGGTTTCCCCCACAACTCCAAAGACATGCGCTATAGGTGAATTGGGTAAGCTAAATTGTCTGTAGTGAATGAGTGTGTATGGATGTTTCCCAGTGATGGGTTGTAGTTGGAAGGGCATCCGCTGCGTAAAACATATGCTGGATAAGTTGGCCGTTCATTCCGCTGTGGCGACCCCAGATTAATAAAGGGACTAAGCCATAAAGAAAATTAATGAATGAATGAAACCAAACGGATGTTTCCAGCAAAACTCAAAAATATTCCTCTTTTCAGAAGCCGCTACGAAATGCACACACACAAACATTTTTATAGTATTTCGGTATTCCAAAGAGAGCAGCTGTAGACTTACATAAACAGCTTATGGAGAGGATGCTTTCATGAATGTGTTCTTCAAAGGATTATTATATTTGTGTGTTATGTGTGTCTCTTTCTGTCCCTATGCGGCGTGCGAGAAAGCTTTAGGTTCTTATAGAGAGCATCGGCCTTAAGACCACATGTGCATTACCTAAGTACTGCTGAGCCATCATCTCTCTATCGTACACACGCAAGTTAGTTTTGGTGGTTTATGAGAACGGCTTTCCATAGGCGATATGTATTTTTACACCTTACACTAACACAGTGTCCTAACTACACATGAAGCAATGCCACGTCATGTGATAAAAGCTATATTTTCCATGTTAAAACGAGTTTTTGTCCTAACCATCTGCAACGATAACGCACAAAATTTCTATTTTAGAAATTCTCTCTGTTTCCGCGACGTTGCGTCAGAACAACAGCATATATTACTATCAGTGTTGGGCATGTTCCTTTAAAAGAGTAATTAGTTATAGTTACTAGTTGTTAACGGAGTTGTATAATTATAATAGTAACTAATTACCAGGGAAAGTAACTATTGCGTTACTTTAAAAACTAAACTCTAATTTGTCAAACGAACTATTTTAATGTTGTTGTGGGACAATGTGAGAGACACATTCTTGGCTTTCACCACAGTGAGGGAAAAGTTGTGCTTATATTTCCAGTTTGCAAACGCTACCTTTGAACTTGTTGGATTTGCCATCGTTCTGACTCCTGATTGTTGGTGTGTGCTTCTGTGTGAACACCTGCCCTACTCTGCCTCTTATTGGCAAACGATAGAAATGTTCTCTATCTAAGCCAATCATCACATCTTCAGTTACACCAAGCTAACAGACACACCAATCATCATCACTGGTTGGTTATGTGTCCCACCCCAGCCCCGAACACGCACACACACCTCAGAGAAAGAGAGGTCTTACGGCTGAGAGAGACGCTGCTCGCATGAAAACCGCTTCAGTGTTCTCAATTATAGTAATAGCATACCATAACTATATAGTATAGTATAGCATTTTATTGTCAGTAACGGTAACGGCGTTGTTGTAACGGGGGAAACAGTAATTCATTTGATTACTCGTTATTGAAAAAAGCATTGCTATTAGTAATGCCATTTATTTATAGCGCCATTATTCCCATCACTGATTACTATGACAAAGATTACCTCAGGTACAGATTATTCAGTCCTTTATTCAGTTTTAAATGCTCCCAATGTGAGTTTAAATACAATTGTATGTGATTTATTGCCATACTACTGAAAGCAGCAGAAGATAGTTCACTTTAGACCTTGAAAATAAAATAGCAAACAGTTTAAAAAAATTAAAGCCAGAAACGTGATTCAAAGCAAACCAACAACATAATGCTAAAGAGGTTTAATATGTTTTCCTGAGATTAAAAGCCTTTATAATTTGGTTGGGAGTGTGGTGGCTGGTACTTAAATGTTTCTGTCATGTCGCATCGTGTTTGGTGCAGACAGACAAATTGCTTGTTGCTGGAATCTTGTCACGTCACGTGTTGCTAGGACACAATGTAGCTCTAACCCTACCCCTAATACCAAGCCTCACATAAAAAAATCTGGCAAATTTTGAATGTCAAAAGAACTTATTAAATAGTATGTTTAAGCATTTTGAATTATGAGGAAGGTGACGTGGTGGCGTAGTGGGTAGCACGATTCCCTCACAGCAAGAAGGTCGCTGGTTCGAGCCTCTGCTGGGTCAGCTGGCATTTTTGTGTGGAGTTTGCATGTTCTCCCCGTGTTCGCGTGGGTTTCCTCCGGGTGCTCCGGTTTCCCCCGCAAGTCCAAAGACGTACTGTAGGTGAATTGGGTAAGCTAAATTGGCCATAGTGTATGTGTGTGATTGAGTGTGTATGGGTGTTTTACAGTGATGGGTTGCAGCTGGAAGGGTATCTGCTACTTAAAACATATGCTGGATAAGTTGGCGGTTCGTTAATAAAGAGACTAAGGCGAAAAGAAAATGAATGAATGAATTATGAGGACACACTGCATGTCCTCATAAACCACCTCAACATTGTAATACCCATGTCATTATACAAATCTGTGTCCTCATAAACCACTAAAACCAGCACACACACACACACATTATATGTGCACCGAGCCACACTATTCTCCGTGGACAGTTAAAATCCATTCCATAATTCATCCAACACACTGTATGAGAAATGAGGAAATCCTTTCTCCTGTGTATTAATGCTCCGCATCTTTTGTTTTTTTTTTCAATATGCATGATGGTAACATCAAAATTAAAGGATTTTATTCTAGTAAAATATGTTATATTAATTCAAGTGAAATTCATTCATTCATTTTCTTTTCGGCTTAGTCCCATTATTAATCTGGGGTCGCCACAGCGGAATGAACCCCCAACTTATCCAGCATATGTTTTAGCAGCGGATGCCCTTCCAGCTGCAACCCATCTCTGGGAAACATCCATACACACTCATTCACACACATACACTACGGACAATTTAGCTTACCCAATTCACTTGTACTGCATGTCTTTGGACTTGTGGGGGAAACCGGAGCACCCGGAGGAAACCCACGCCAACACGGGGAGAACATGCAAACTCCACACAGAAATGCCAACTGACCCAGCCAAGGCTCGAACCAGCAACCTTCTTGCTGTGAGGCGATCATGCTACCCACTGCGCCACCGTGAGGCCCAATTCAAGTGAAATACATCATTTAACTTTCAGCAGTGAAAATGAAACCACACTGAACTGAACTAAACTGAACTTCAACGCTGAAAACTTGACTTGACTTTCAGTTTACTAGAACTTGTATGTTAAGCTGCTTTGACACAATCTACATTGTAAAAGCGCTATAGAAATAAAGATGAATTGAATTGAATTAATATTAGTAAAATATTATAATATCACTATACATGATTGTATATCTGACTGCACCACATTTAACCAGGAGTCAGAAAAGCTTATAAGTTGTTCTTCTTATTATATTTTATTAATAAATTCGGCAGTAGATGGTGATGCTACTTTGTAAAGAAACACAATGCACCTGCACAAATAACAACCTGTAGTCCTGCATTGTTGTTTTGGGTTGTCAAAATTATACACATAATAACATCAATTTCACAATGTTGTGTGTTTGTAGTTGTAGAAATGATAACCATTTTATAACCCGTTTTTAAATGTTTGCATTTTTCGATACCCCAGAATGCAGTTGTTACTTAAATGCACTGTAACAAATGCTGGGTTCCACACAATTCCTCCATGTTGTCCCGACACAAATCGATAAAGTTAACTCATTGTTTTTTTTACAAATTTAGACTAAACATAAAACCAAAAAATCAATAACTGTGTTGATTCAGCTCATTTTAAATAGGCATTTTGAACGAGAAGCAAAAATTATTTTTTGAGTGCGCATTTTATGTATTGGCCAAAACTTGCGTTGATATTTGACCAGAGAATAATGTTTGTGTATTGTAAAGCCTTTTGTTCCTGCAGTGCAGTTACTTTGATCATAAGTGAGCGAGACTCTATTCCTCTTCATTAAACTGCCATCCTGAGGCATTAAAGAATGGAAACTGCAGCCCGTTACTTTTATTTTTTTTAAGAGATGACAGGTTTATGAAAGGACAAGGAATGGATATGAACCCACAATTTCATTTCAGAAAAAAAAAATTGAAAAAAAAAAAGGGGTATAAGAACTGCTGGAGATAAAATCAGAAGTGCTTCACATTCAGCTGACAACAAAACCACTGCATGCCTTTTTTTGTTAAGCTGTCACGTCCTGCTTCCAGCACAGTTGAGTTGACATCACCTGTCCTGTTCCAGCACGTGCCTTCAGATTGACACTTGACCTGAGACTGACAGACTCTCAAATGTGATGTGAACCAAAGGATTCGTTCTGCTGGATATTTCATCTCTGCGCACATATATACTCAAATTTTGTTTAGCATGAAGGTGGATAGATCACTCTGTCCGTTTGCGTGTTCTGAGACTGAATGTTCCCTGTGAGCAAATCTCACATTCATTTCTTAAATAAATGTGATATCAACGCACACCCATACCCGAATACTCTCACTGACAGACCAGCGTGTCATTACTGCCATGGAGAAAATGAAAATGAACTGTCACCCATAGGGTGGTTACAGCCAACAAGTCTTCCATCACTGTAAGTGGTTAAATATAAACCATACATAATTTAATGGCATAGCAATATAAAATGTACTGACACTTATCAGTTTAACCACATATTTGTTTTTTTTAAAGGCAGAGAGCGATTGGCAAAACATATGTGACCCTGGACCCCAAAACCAGTCATAAGTGTCTTTTTGTTATTGAGATTTATACATCACATGAAAGCTGAATAAAGCTTTCCATTAATCTGATTGGTTTGTTATAATAGGACTTGGTTTGGTTGAGATACTATTTGAAAATCTGTGATCTGAGGGTTCAAAAAAAAATCTAAATACTTACAAAACCACCTTTCAATTTGTCTAAATGAAAGACAATGCATATTACTAAACAAAAAATGAGTTTCGATATATTTACAGTCAGAAATTATACAAATTTCAATTTAATATTCTAATGATTTTTGACATAATAAAAACAATAATTATGACCCGTACAGTGTATTTTTGGCTATTGTCAAAAAAATATACCTGTGTACCATAATATACTGGGGCACATACTGCACCGACAGCAGCTGCAAGAACTTAATGGTTGTTAAACATCCTAAAAACACTTAATGCAGTAGCATATATATATATATAAAAGAATAACTGAGAATAGGTCATTGAAATATTAGAAAATAATGCACATCCAAGGTGATGCATTACATCTTGGATGCACATTATTTATTTATTTAATTCTGGAGTTCATTTTTCCACACATTGTGCAGTTTTTATACCTCAACACATTATGCAGAACTGCAGATATGTTATTATTAGTCATTTGCCAGGTTTTGTTTAGAAAATGCTCTTGTCTGAAACATTAATTAACTACGCATCTTATCTCGAACCTTGCTAATTCCAAAATGTCATTTTAGAGTTAATAACAAATGCTTAAACCACTGAAGACAAATGTAACTATTAGGGAAAAAGAGACTGACTTAATGTGGATTTACCTGCATCTGTGCATGACAGCATTTTTATTAATAATACTTAAACAGTGTAAAAGTATTTTTTATTTGCTCACTATAGAGGAATATCATGTGTTTATCAATAAAATAGTCTTGCAAGTGAAAAGCCACAAGGCAGGACTAACAAATTCATAGGTGCAGATACAGTGCTCAGCATATATGAGTACACCCCCCACAAATCATTCATTCATTCATTTTCTTTTCGGCTTAGTCCCTTTATTAATCTGGGGTCGCCACAGCGGAATGAACCGCCAACTTATCCAGCATATGTTTTACGCAGCAGCTGCCCTTCCAGCTGCAACCCATCTCTGGGAAACAAACAAATCTCTCATTTAAATTAATATTTTCTATAGGATGCTTTACAATATTACATTTGTGCATGTACATTAGTTTAGTCAGTACTGAAGCCATATCTGGAGCTCATCTAACAAAATAACTTACAATAATGGTTCAAAAATTAGCAGCCCAAATTAATATGTTAGGGAAAAATATTAAATAAAATTTTCACAAATAGCAAAAATCAAGAGAAACAAAACGTTAGTATATTTTTGCATGAATTTAAATGTATTATCTTTCCATTTCTAAAGATGTTGTGTGACTAAAATATTATTTTAATAAATATTTCTGTTTTGTTCAAATGCACCAATATATATTACCCATATTCACTGAGAAATGGATACAAATATTCATTTTTTTAAAATGGGGTGTACTCATATATGCTAAGCACTGTATGTATGTATGTATTTTATGTCATACATAATTCAGGTGTCTAGAAATAACCACTATTACACTCTATGTACTTAAAATTGCATATAGGAATATAATTATTTGCATGTGTTTTCCCATAGTTTTGAATTATGCATTGCATTGTATTGTGTTTTTAAAGTGGGAAAACTTCTGTAATTTTGACAAAACATTAATTTTCCTTCATCTTAGTCCCTGATTTATCAGGAGTTGCCACAGCGGAATGAACCGCCAACTACTCTGGTATATGTTTTACGCAGCAGATGCCCTTCCATCCACAACCCAGCTTAATTAAACGTGTTCCAGTCATTTTATGCTAGGACATTATACATTTTATGCTTTTTTTTTTTTTAAAGCATGGTCAAGTTACACATGAAAACATGTATTTTACCCTATTAGCAAATTAAGTGTTACAAAACATCCCATTAAAAGTTTTTGTGGATGGAAGTAAATTATGATACAAAACATGATAACACCTTACATGTAAATAAATACCCTTGTTCCCAGCACAGTTATTACAGTAATACCGACAACAATGTGCAATTACAAGCAGCTCCGCATCACAATGATCTACTGTTCAGTAATGTTACTCAGTCCTATATAATTACACAATTATAAGAACATTATAATATGTGATCACGAATTAAAATGCAGTTATGAGCATCACAACAGGGCGTGGGTCTTTCCAGTATATGCCAACTATCTCAGAGAGTGGATGCGTCAGGCAATGACATGCCAGGCAGAAAAAAAAAGAAGAACAAAAATCAATCGTTTGTCCTTTGCTCAATTTCATGTCATAAGCGCGTCATTTACACATATACACAATGCATCCGTGCCACAAACGACAATTATAATGATGATAATAAAAACAACAAGGGCGTTATTGTTTATCCAAGTCAACAAATCGGGGATGCTAAGGATCACCGCTTGCGGATGCTGATGATGCTGATGCTGATTTCTGGATGTGCTTGAGGACATTAGCGCTACGTTAACGATCACATATGAGCCGATTATATGAATAAATATACGGCAGGAGAAGCGGAAACCCCGCGCGTTCGCCCCAGAGAAGCATTTGCGCGTCTTACCTGCATCCCGGAGGAGAGAGGGAGTGGAAGGTGGAGAGAGAAAACATCTCTGCCCTGTCCGCCATCTTCTTAGTGACTCAAAAACAGAGACTGCAGATGCAGATGTCCGCAGCCCATCCACAGACGCTGGAGAAGCGGATATTAAATATGATCTCGCTTGATTCTGTCTCCTTTTTGCGGCCACGCTGACTGATAACGTCCGCTTGGAATTAAACCATCAAAACGGTCCAATCGCTGATCCGAAGAAATGCGAGTCAGATATCAAGAACACACATAGGTGGCGATGTATAGATATCGATTATCTTGTGTTTCGGCCACACACACACACACCTGCTGGTAAACTAGTGCGCTGTTTGGCGTGATCTGCGCGCATCTGATGATGCTGATGCTGAGGAGGCAGAGGCGCGTGCATGAGGCACAGAAACAGAACGAGCGGGTAGAATGACGGCGAATATGAAACTGATGGAATCAATGGGAGTGGCTTAAAGACCAGAAGCTGCCACTGATTGGTCAGTTTGACTGGTTTTTAGTTTTAATTCGAATTTGTACACCATGAAATAAATGTTGGGTTGGTGTAAATGGACAAGCCAACCCATCAGGTTAAGACAACCCAGCTTTTTTTATGCCCTTTGGAATAAGGGACACTTTCTCCTTTATTCATTCATTTTCTTTTCGGCTTAGTCCCTTTATTAATCTGGGGTCGCCACAGCGGAATGAACCGCCAATTTAACCAGCATATGTTTTACGCAGCGGATGCCCTTCCAGCCGCAACCCATCACTGGGAAACATCCATACACACTCATACTCTATGGACAGTTTTAGCTTACCCAATTCACCTATACTGCATGTCTTTGGAATTGTGGGGGAAACGGGAGCACCCTGAGGAAACCCACGACAACACGGGGAGAACATGCAAACTCCACACAGAAACGCCAACTGACCCAGCCGGGGCTCGATCTAGCGATCTTCTTGCTGTGAGGCAATTGTGCTACCCACTGCGCCACCGTGCTGCCCCACTTTCTCCTTTACAAAAAGAAAATTTAAATCTTTCCATACAAAACTAATTATTTCTCATTATAACAACTATATATGCTGCTAACCCGAATGCTAATTTACAGCATAAATAAAATAAAAGCAGGTATACTTTGTTTTTCTTTCTTTTTTATACGCAGCGGGCCTTTTTAAAGCATACAAACATTAAAAAAACATTACAAAAACATTTTCCTTTAAGAAAACTGATTAAACACACTACACTATAAGCAACGAAGCTTTCAAACAAGCTAATAAAAACACAGAATACACCTACTGTAATAAAAGAAAAATATATAAAGGAAATCTGCTGGTAATAAACTGGATATCACACGGTATCAGTTGTCTTTTCTTGTTTTGTATGTGTATTTGTATGTGGAAAACGAATTACTGAAATGAACAGATTTAAGTGAATAAACTATTCCGAGAAAGTAAATCTCCAGAAATGTGTTGTAATGTCATTGCGTCTCAGTGGAGGTTTGGTCTGCTGAGCCGCGGAGCGCCACCTGGTGGGTGACACGTGTGTTCCTCCTAAAGCGGTTAGTTGTTGTTGTTGTTAACGGCTCAATAATCGGCCTCCGTATAATGTTTGAGAGCTACGTAAGATTTTGCAGCACGATGTTTCCTGTGGGCAGAACACAGAGACTGTAGCGGATCGACTGCAGCTCAAAATCACAGTAAGAAATCAGTGCCTTCAAGCGAAACACGAGCGTTCAGTCAATATCATATCGACTCATGTGCTTTCAGCTCTTTAAGATTTTACTGCCAAAATACAAGTGCAAAATAATTTAACTTTTATTCGTTGTATTACTAATAGTATTAGCAATTATTGTTTATAATACATCTATATTATATTTTTGTTATTTTGTATGCTAATTGGTAGGCTTAAAAGTACCATGCTGCTATATTTTTGACAGGCTTCTGTTTGATTGACATACGTCTCATGTTTAGTATATATATATATATATTTTTTTTATTTTATTTGTTTATTTTTTGCCAACGGGGGCAGCATGGTAGCGCAGTGGTTAGCACAATCACCTCACAGCAAGAAGGTCGCTGGTTCGAGCCCCGGCTGGGTCAGTTGGGATTTCTGTGTGGAGTTTGCATGTTCTCCCCGTGTTTGTGTGGGTTTCCTCCGGGTGCTCCGGTTTCCCCCACAAGTCCAAAAACATGCAGTACTGGTGAATTGGGTAAGCTAAATTGTCCGTAGTGTATGTGTGTGAATGAGTATGTATGGATGTTTCCCAGTGATGGGTTGCAGCTGGAAGGGCATCCGCTGCGTAAAACATATGCTGGATAAATTGGCGGTTCATTCCGCTGTGGCGACCCCAGATTAATAAAGGGAATAAGTCGAAAAGAAAATGAATGAATGAATATTTGCCAATGGCCAATACATTGGTCAAAATGTAAGATTTTTAAATGTTAAAATCATTAGGATATTACATAAGGATCATGTTGCATTTTTGTTCTGTAATTATACAAAATTAATATTTTATTAGTAGGCTAATGCACAAAGCACATCGTTTAGAGAATTTTAATAACAATTTTCTCAGTATTTAGATTGGTTTGAACACAGAATCCTGAGCTTCAGATAGCTGACTGTGCAAAACTCTGGTTTGCACTTCTTGCCATGTGCCCTTAATTGTAATTGTACATAATTTTTTATTTTTACCTACATTTTTTAGATCATATGGGTAATTGTATTTATAATATTATCTGTTATGCACCTAGGGTCTGAGAGTAACACAATTTCGATTCTCTGTATGTCCTGTACATGTGGTTGAATTGACAATAAAGCTGACTTTAACTCGGCAAAATACTGTCCTATCCTTTCCATTATTGGGAATGTTATTTATTCCATTTTCTGGTGATGTATAAATCTCAATTTAAGAAAAATAGACACAAATGATTGGATTTGTGGTCCAGGATCACATATTTCATTATAACAATAAATACGGCTAAGGAAATCATTCAGTTTTTATATCTAAGTACAGTTGTTTGATGCATCATTGCAGTTCTCAGTGGGCAACTAAAGTTGTTAAATAATATTAAAGTTAAACAAAAATTGTGTTGCAATAATTTGTTCATTTGAATAATTATGCAAATATAAGACATTACTAGCAATATTATCAGCAGCGTGTTTGCTCATATAATAAATAAATAAATAAATAAGTCAGATGCTTAGCCTATATGTTAAAAATGAAAGCAGGGCTTTGGGTCTTTAACCCTGGTTCTGGCGCGGAGGAGCTGTTCAGTTTCTGGTGCTGAAAGCGTTTCTCACAGGACAAACAGCGGCCACACTGGTGGAAGCGGGTAATGCAGGGAACACGGTGTGCCGCCATGAAGGTCTTTTTAGGTCGTGGGCTTTTCTGCATGGACAAAAATATTTGCTTACCAATCTTAAGGTCACTGTGAGTGTGTGCTTGTCTGTGTGTAAAGTGCCATAAGCCTACTTCTAAATGTATTTAAATTTCAATGTAAGCATTGATCACAAAAATGCTATGCAATTTCATCTTTAATGTAATAGTCAAGTATATATCAGAAGCTTTTTATAAACAACTACTTTGTGGAATTTTTAAATTAATTATTATTATTTTTGCCTCAAGGCATAATTTGCTTTTGGATTTACTAACAAACTAAAATTAAATGAATGAATGAATGATTGAATGAATGAACTTAAAAACTAGAAGCTGTGGTTATAAGAACTTTACACTAGAAAAAAAGTGACGATAAAGTGATTGTGTTTGATATAAATTATAAAACATAAATTATGAATACATTTTTTTTTAAGCCTAAGAACATTTAGCCTAATTTAAAATGCTGAAGAACTTACTGAAAATAATGCAGTTGGAAATATGGAACCCCAAATATGTATTTTCCCCATGATTATGGTCAATAATAACATTAGGAGTATTACCAATGCAACCATTGTTACACTAACAGACAAATACTACTAACATTAGACTAGCTAAAATACATACAATGCAAAATAGACACCAATATAAATAAAACAAACAAGCAGTTCCCACTTTGCAATAGATAACATTTAAATGTATCAATATTGCATTGTAACAATTTACAATTTTATAACTTTTTAGCCAAACATTCTACTTGCTATGAATGGTAAGATCACATGACACTAATGAATGAAATCAGGATTAAATTATTTTTAAATTGTCCAATGTGTGATTAATGACATATTCAGTTTTCTTTTTGAAATTGTGGTAACAGTATTATCAGTTTAAACATTGAAAGTGAAAATATTAGTAAAGCAAAAAGCAAAATAAAATATTTTGATTACACAATTATACATTATGGAAAAAATACACTGACTAATTCGGACATCAAGAAATCATGAGTTTTGATAATACTTTTTACAGAGAATATTGTATTATTATTATGACATGTAACATCTTGTGATCTATGAAAATGATAAACACATTTGAAAAATAATAAAAAATGAAAAAATAAATTTAAAAGCTGAAATTAAGGATGGCTTTGGTCATTAAATGTGCTTGCAACTATAAAATCACCAGGGGCGTAGGAACCGGGGTGGGGGAGGGGGG
This sequence comes from Danio choprae, assembly GCA_903798125.1. Lineage (NCBI taxonomy): Eukaryota > Metazoa > Chordata > Actinopteri > Cypriniformes > Danionidae > Danio > Danio choprae. Next base: position 1,461,754 of record CAIGQW010053418.1, read on the forward strand.
GGGGGGGGAATATGTACTCCTCACTTTTAGAGACAGACCATTTAAAAACAGGTGATTAATAATTATATGAACGTAAACTTTCGAATTTCATTCTGCCGTCCGACCCCCTCTTTTAAAATGTCCGTTACGTCCCTGAGAATCACCCATATAGTTTATAGAGAGCAACATGTTTTTCTTACTAAAATGCAGTTTTCTCGCAAAAC